>JABUQX010125687.1:27500-43821 GCA_015478945.1 Trachelipus rathkii
ACTATGTAACACTTACATTTTCCCATAGACACTTTATATATTAATCTATACTCACTGCCAACCCTTTGATCGTCCATGGGTCAATTTTGACCCACGGTATTTTTTGTCCTTCCTTTAGCCCTTTTTTTTTGATGTCTTAACCTTGTTTGTCCTTGCCCTTTGCTCCAAAGCTTGACAGATACCGTGGGCTTACCCACCACGCTAACTGATGGGCTTTGATGGTTCCTAATCACCGAAAGAAGTATCTAGTGATGTCTTGTATTAGTGTTCTATGAGTATTAGATGAGTGCCAGGTGAGTGCCAGGTGAGCTGCTGGGTGAGTGCCAATGAGTGTTACAATGAGTGCTGCGGCGCCAATGAGTGCTGGCGGCATTACATAGTGCCATACATAGTCAACTGAGCACACTTTCAGCCTTTCTAGCCTCCTGAGTCGAATAGCCCCGTAATATGGGTGTTCACTTATGTAATAAGCAAGGAATCGATTACTACACCAAGGAATGCTTCCTACTATGAGTTAGTATTTTTATAACACTTATAAGCACTTACACCTACAGACACTTACATTAAAACCATACACTTCTACACCTCACCCGCACACAGGTAGCTACCCTTCATACTTCGTTCGATAGTTTTGATGCCTCAGCATTTTGTGTTCAGCATTAATGCGTTCAGCATTATCTTCGGCATTAATGCTCAGTATTTGATGCTCAACATTAATGCCTCATCGCCTAACTTTATTGTTCATCTTTGATGACCATCTTTGATGACGTCATCTTTGATACCATTCATATTGATGATTCATCTTTGATGAATCATCTCTTGATCTACTTCTCCCTCACATCAAAGATCTGCCCCCTAGTTCATAAGCGTGCCATCAGGCCGCAGCATGATCTCTCCGCGTGAAGTCCCACGAACCCGCATTCGCGACCCGCGAATGAAAATACATACATAAGTCATTTATTTTTTATTTCATACTAAAACATTTATTAAAATATTTTCTATGAACCTAAAACTGTAAATAATATATATTTATTAACATTATTTTTTACTAATATTTTCTTTTAATTACTTTTAATTTATAAATTTTTAAAAATTGTATGTAGAAGAAAAAAACCCAGAGTGCCTGATATATAATCATTTTATTATACTACAAAAAATTTAATGAAATTTTATTAAAAATATTAACATTACATACCTTAAAGCAGTAAATCAGTAAAGGTGTAAACACCAAGAGGGATTAGTATGCTTTTGTTTTACTGCTTTTACTGCTTTTAACTCATGTTTTACTGTTTTAACTTTATATGTTTTACTGCTTTAACTCACATATTTATTAACATTATATATTTGAAGCAGTAAATGTGTAATCAATAGAGGTGTTACTCCCAACACCAGGGATTAGTGCTTTTGTTTTACTGCTTACTGCTTTAACTATGTTTTACTGCTTTAACTCATGTTTCACTGCTTAACTCATATGTTTTACTGCTTTAACTCATATATTTATTGAATTACATACCTTAAAGCAAAAATCAGTAAATCAATAGAGGTGTGACCTAACACCAAGGGGGGATTAGTGTGCTTTTTCTGCTTACTGCTTTAACTTTCTGCTTTACTGTTTTAACCTTGTTTTACTGTTTTAACTTTCTGCTTTACTGTTTTAACTCTCATATGTTTTACTACTTTAACTCCATATATATTTATTAACATTATAAGTTTTTATTTTGTTTTAATACTTTTATTTATTTTTTATTATTTTATTTATTTTTATTATTTTATTATTTTTACATTTTATTTTATTATTTTTATTATACTTTTAGTGTTATTTACTTCTATGCTCTATTATTGTTATTGGCTTTGCTCTAGAAACACACATACACACACACACACACACACACACACACACACACACACACACACACACACACACACACACACACACACACACACACTCACACATATACACACACATTCACTATGACACTTATACAGACATACATTCACTATGACACTTACACACACACACACACATATTTACACTTATACACATGCGGTCACACACACACACACTTACACTTATGCACACATTCACTACATGATACTTATATTAACACATCTCACTCATGACACTTCTTACATTTAATCCATAGATACTTACATTTACACTTATACACTCACACACACAGATTTACTTCTATACCACAGATTTCATTTTACACTCTACACACAGATTTACTTCCTTACACACATGCAGATTTACTTACACTCACACACAGATCACTCACACACACACACACACACACACACACACACACACACACACACACACACCCACGCACACTCACTTACACATATAACGTATAATTTATTAAAACATTTTATGTTTTAATTAAACACGTACATTTATTACTTATACTAATATAACTAAAATTATTTCAAAGTTTCTTAAAACTTCTATAATAAATCAACCATTATCTTTGAACAAAGAATTTATTATTAACTGTTAATACTTTTTGTTTATAAATTTTATAATTATCAAAATAACCTTTACTAAAATTTTATGAAATTTTATTAAAACATATATTTTACGTAACAATAACTGGGAATCAGTAAGGCCAGCCCCCCCTAGCACCCCAGCATCAAGCCACGTTTCTGTTCGTGGCTGATCTTACTGCTTTACATCATCTTCAGCCGTATGTATGGCATAAAATAACAAATAAGTTCTCTGTCAACAAAATACATTAAAACTCATTCTAAGTTTTGTATTTAAAAAATAACAATTATTCACTTACATTTATATTATTCACCTAATGTTAACTAAAAAATATTTCAAAGTTTTTAAATAATTCGGTCTTTTGTATTATTATTATTATTATTATCTATACACACAAACCATCACGAGAAAACACAAACCCGCACTCCTTACAGATAAGAAACTGACCTCTCAAAATGTTGAAATAACTACTTTAGGTCTAAATTTAGGATAATCCTTTGTGTAACCCGGGCGATTTAGTCCTAATTCCAGGTCAAAATATTTCTAAATTGACCTTTTTTCTGTAGTCAGGTAATAATCTGATGTTAGGCTCTCTAAATAGTCAAATTAGATGTTTTTTGTAGACGGGTTAATTTAATCCTAATACCAGGGTAATTCCAGTACAGACAAGAATCATTGTTATTATTATTTTTATAAAATATATTTCAAACGAAACATGCTGGACGTGGTAAGATCCTTTACAGGTAAAGGAAATGTTTCTACTTGTGATTAGTCGGGGGTAATCCTATCTCATATGACCTCGTATGTGATTGGTCGAGAATTATTTTATCAGTCTTTTGAAAATTAACTTTGTTCTTAAACTTGTATTTGAGCAGGTGTGTGTTTTATTATCTTTTTAGGACCTAAAACTCATTTTAAATTCATAGTCATTTTAGCTGTTGCGGCGCACAAGTTATCTGATTTGTATTAAAAGTGTTTTTATTTTTACTAAGTGTATATCATCATATTTATAATAAATACTAATATTGAGGAAAAGCATTAAAATAGATAATAATTAATTCACTAGTTCATGTTAACCAACAGGCCCATTATTCTACCTGGGCAGACAACCTTGTACCTGCTGGCGTGTCCCATGCCCCTTGCCTGCTGCCCCTGCCTGCTGTCCCCTGCTGTTTTCACTGTGTTTGTAGGTGCATATTTCCCAAGGAATTTATTATTTAGAACAATACATACACACACACACACACGCACACATACACACACACACACACACACACAGGCACACACACACACACACACACACACACACACACACACACACACTACTCTACAACATACCATAATTTATTAAAATGATTTTATTTTGCCATTATACTTAGTGTTAATTTTACTTCATGCCTATTGCTGGCTGGTTTCATTTAGTTCTGACATCCACTCATACACACAAATATTCACACACACACACATACACACACACACCCACACACAATGAAATACATTAAACTAATAATTTAATCAATCATTCTTTTATTTTATTTTATATTATAGGTCAAGCCAATTGCAAAGCCAAATCTAAACTTTACACACACACACACACACATACACACTTACATACGCAGGCACCCACCCACTTGATATTTTGATGCCTCAACTTTGATGCTCAATTGATGCTCAACTTTGATGCCTCAGTTTTGATGCCTCAACTTGATTCCTCAGTTTTACGCCCAACTTTGAGCCTCGAATATACTTCCGCTTTGTTGCCTCATTTGTGTAAGTTGGGCGTGGTACCTCAGTCTTTGATGACTCCGATCTTTGATGGCGTCATCTTTGATACCACCCATATTGATATCATCCATATGGTGTCAGCACCTCTGCCTAGACACTGGGTACCTCACACTTATACACTATATCTCCCCTTATCTCACACATACGCACATACACATAGACACTTATGTTCACCCATAGACACTTTCATACTCACACAATAACACTATATATATATATATATATATATATATATATATATATATATATAGTATATATATATATATATATATATATATATATATATATATATATATATGTATATATATATATATATATATATATATTTCACGGACCTTTTCTGGTTTACGACCCCGTCAGTTTTGGGAAATATTGTGCCCGCGGGATGCACGCGGCAAGGGGACGCGGCGGGCGGGACGCGGCGCGGGCGGGGACGCGGCGGGCGGGTCGCGGCGGGATGCCCAGCGGGTGAGTAAATCAGTAAATCATGCTGAGCCCTGGTGGTTAGCTTATGAACTAGTGAATTAATTATTATCTATTCTAGTGAAATTAATAATTATTCCTCAATGTAAGTATTTATTATAAATATGATATACACTTAGTAAAAATAAAACACTTTTAATACAAATCAGATAACTTGTGCACCGCTTAACAGCTAAAATGACTATGATTTTAAAATGAGTTTGGGTCTAAAAGATAATAAAACACACCTGCTCAAATACAAGTTTAAAGAACAAAGTTAATTTCAAAAGACGATAAAATAATTCTCGACCAATCACATAACATACGAGGTCATATAGAGATAAGGATTACCCCGACCAATCACAAGTAAGGAAAACATTTCCTTTTTACCTGCTTAAAGGATCTTACCGATCCAGCATGTTTCAGTTTGAATGATTCTTGTCTATACGGGAATTACCTTTTGACCTTGTATTAGGATTAAATTAGCCCGTCTACAAAAAGGCTTATCCTAAATTTAGGCCTAAATTTAGGCCTAACGTAGTTATTGCACCACATTTTACAGAAAAAGGTCAGTTTGAAATATATTTTGACCTGGAATTAGGCTTAAATCGCCCCGGGTTACAAAAAGGATTATCCTAAATTTAGGCCTAAAGTAGTTATTTCAACACATTTTACAGAGAGAGGTCAGTTTCGTATCTGTAAGGAGTGCGGGTTGTTGTGTTTTCTCGTGATGGATTGTCAATGTACATAGATAATAATAATAATAATAAAGAAAACCCGAATTATTTAAAAAACTTTGAAATATTTTAGTTAACATCGAGTGAATAATATAAATGTAAGGAATAATTGTTATTTTCTTTAAATAAAAACAGAATGATCTTTAACAAAACAGCCATGTTACATTGAAACTTATCTTGTTATCTTTATACCTAGTCATTAATGGCCAAAAGACGACGCAAAGCCAGCAAGTCACGAAACGCAATAGCCTGGATGCAGATGCAAGCTGAAATCGCATTCCCACCGATTGCCACTGGATTTATTGCTGCATGCAAACATAAGTTTTGAATGAATTAATAAAATCTTAGTAAAAGTTATTTTAAATTGATAAATAACTTATAAACAAAAAGTAGTATTAATAGTTGACACAATTTGAAAACCAAAGAGATTGATTTGAAGGAACTTTGAAATAATGAAGAGATGGAATGAGTAATATAATGGAGCTGGAAAGGACTGAAATGATAAATAAGGAGAAGGCAGTGGAATCAGGAATGGAGGAAGGAATGGCGGTAAGGTGGTGGTGATCCCGCATTGCATAAGCACCACAAACGTGGCGTCATAAAGTGTGCATAAGCGTCTCATAGGCGAACGTGTATGGAGCGGTGGTGGTGGCAGGTGGCAGGTGGCAGGTGGCAGGTGGCAGGTGGCACAGGCTAAATGAACACCATGGATAATTAAAATAATTAAAAATAAATAATAAAAAATAATGAATAATGAAAATAAATAGCAACAATAATTAAAATAAATTAAAGCATTAAACGAAAATAAAAAAAACGATAACGTTAATAAATTATATGAGTTAAAATAGTAAAACATATGAGCCAAAGTCCAAACAAGAAAGTCAAAGCTGAAAGCAAAACGATGAAATATAAAAGAAACACAGCAAAGCAGTGAAACCCCTGGCGTCAGGTCATTCACACCTCCATTTACCGACTACCGCTTCAAGGCAAGGTAAATGTAACAACATATGAGCTAAAACAGCAAAACATAACACAAGCAGTAAAATACGAGTTAAAGCAGTAAACATGAGTTAACGCAGTAAAACATATGAGTTAACCTTAGGTGTTAGGTAACTGATTTACTGGATTACTGCTTTAAGGTATGTAATGTTGAATATGAGTTAAAAGCAGTAAAACATATGCGTAAAGACATAAAGCAGTAAAGCAGTAAAACAAAAGCATACTAATCCCCTCTTGGTGTTAGGTTACACCTTTACTGATTTATCGATTTACTGTTTTAGGGTATGTAATGTTAATGTTTTAATAAAAATTTCGTACAGTTGTAGTAAAATAAAATGATTATATATCAGGCACTCTGGGTTTTTTCTTCTTATTACATACAATTTTTTAAAATTTATAAAATTTAAAAAAAATATTATGAAAAGTATATAAAAATAATGTTAATAAATATATGTGTTACAGTTTTAGGTTCGCGAAATGTTTTTAATAAAAAAATGTTTAAGCATGAAATAAAAATGAATGACTTATAGCATATATATTTTTCACTGGCGGCGGGTCGCACCTGCGGGTGCGCGGTTGACTGTCTTTGCGGAGAGATCATGCTGCGGCCTGATGGCACGCTTATGAACTAGGGGGAGGACATTAATATTAACTCTGTTCTTTGATGGAGGGTAGAGCCATCAAAGATGATTCCATCAAAGATGAATCATCAATTTAAGATGGTATCAAAGATGACGTCATCAAAGATGAGTCATCAAAGATGAACCTTCAAGGATGAGTAATGCTGAGGCATTAATGTTGAGGCATCAATGCTGAGCATTAATGCCGAGGCATCAATGCTGAGGCATTGAGGCATCATCGTCGATGCTAATAACGCCGAGCGCAATCAAACACCGAGCGTGATGCGCGGGTAAAAAATTCCGTGTGTAAGTGAGTGTAAGTGCATATGGTTTTAATGTAAGTGTCTATGGAGAGTGTAAGTGCTTATATGTGTAAAAATACCAACTCATAGTAGGGAAAGCATTCTAGCAGATTGTAATATACACCAATCGGATTCTCATACCCATTACATAGGGTAGACACTATTATTAGGGCTGGGCTATTCTAGGCCCAGGAGGCTGTGCTACTAGAAAAAGTGGCACTCAGCGGGTACCGCGTGGCACCTCACGTGGCATTCATGTGGCACTCACTGGGCACCCACACCACTCTGGCACTCATTGGCACTCATTGGCACCTCACTTGGCACTCACCTGGCACTCACCTGGCACCTTCACCAGTATCTACAGAACACTAATAGAATACCAGATACTTACGGTGATTGAACCACCAAAGCCATGTGGGCAAATCTGACCCACCAATGGTCGGAGCGTGCTGGCAAGGACAAACCTGCTGCTGGCGACCTGCTGGGCTGGTTCCCTGGGGCTGAAAGGATCAACACCATCAGCTGACCCATGGACGAATGGAAGTGGATGGTCAAGGAATGGAAATGGGAATGGAATGGATAGGAACAGTGGAATCCGGAAGGGATGGAATGGAACATGGAAGACTGGAATGGAATGGAATTGTAAGCAAAAAATGACCCATGGTCGAAAAAAATTAGGGGCGTAAAATAGGGGGGTAATACGTACAACGGCTGCTCTGAAAGCATAGCAAACCTTCTGGCTGCCAAAAATTAGGGCTGCCAAAAAATTAGGGTTCTCAAAAATCAGGGTTCTCAAAAAATTAGGTTCTCAAAAAATAGGTTCAAATAAAATAAAAAATGATCTGATGGAAATAATCAAAATGGGTCGAAAAAGTCATGGGCTCAAAAAAGGTAAAGGCACAAAATTCGAGTCAGGCAGGTAAATTGAGCTCAGTAAAGAAGAGTTACCTTTGATTTCTTTATTCCCACGGGATAATTTTATCTTTAAAATTAAATTTAAAATAACCATCTTTACATATCTGTTCTTTATTATTTATATTTTGTCTTAATTTAGGGAAAAATCTGACTATGGATTACGTATGTTTCTTTGTTGCCCAGGATCCTCCACCTATACTTTTCATGTCTATGCTCCTGAAGTTTTAAAATCTGTTCTGTCTATTATTACACATATTATTATTACATATATACATATACATATGTATGAGATATATATATATGTATATATATATATATTAGGGAAAGAAAAACATAGGGCCCCCCCCAAATAAATGGGTCTCATACAGGAGATATGAGCATATATATATATATATATATATATATATATATATATATATATATATATATATATATATATATATATATATATATATATTTTATATGCTATTTATCTGATTAATTTCTTTATTTGATAGGGATTTGTATTAAAAGTAATGATATTTTTGAGAAAGATTATAAAATGAATATAAATAAAATTTAGGGAAAAACATGCATTGTAAGACTTTTTCCTTTTTACAAAAAAAAAAAAATTAATCACCTTCAGGAAACATCTTTTTTACATTCTGCTTCCAAATGTATTATTACTATTTTTACTTAAATATCTAATTTCCCCCTCCCCTCCTCCAAGTATCAATCTAGTTAATTGATATTACATATATATATATATATATATATATATATATATATATATATATATATATATATATATATATGTATATATATATATATATATATATATATATATATATATATATATATAGATATATATATAGATATATATATATATATATATATATATATAATTGTGAAATTATAGAATAAGAATGTTAACTTAATTAAAATTCGTGAATATCTGTTCTCAGCTTGTCAAAATATTCGAAAGGATGAATGCTCTATAGTTTACCAAAATGTTTTTGGCTCATTGCCATGAATTTATTAACCACTCTTTCAGATCAAGTATATATAATATGTTTCCATTTTCACGTTACATTGTGTCAATGCACCAGCCTCGTTTGTGTCACTGGCATTGTTCCTTAAAAAGTTTTATTAACTTGAGCTTTGAAAACGACCTTTCAGTAGATGTTACTGGTAACGTCAAATGCAACTGAGCTGGCATAATAAGTCTTGTTAGCTACTTGTTAAGCAGCGTTTCTACGAACAAAATGTTTGCTAAATCTTTGCCTTTACCATGTTTTCTATATTTTTACTACTGTAGTCATTGATGCTTTGAAGGTGATTAATTGTTCATAAACGAAGATATCTAAATCATATTTCACCAGTTTTGTAGCTCTTTTCTTGGTAACGTTTCATTTCAGTTGCTATTGTTGCAGGAAGAATGAAAATGCACCCCATTAACATTGTTCATGCTACGAAACGAGTATTATCTGTTCATTTAATATATCAAGAGATTTATTGAAAACCTTTATTCTAAAGGCTTTTATAAGATAAAAGCTCATCAAAAAAAAACATTGAATCTGTATTTAACGTCTGAAGTACTTTACCACGTTCCAATGATGCTAACCTGCAGTTTTCCTCACTACATCTCTCTCAAATTTGCATCTTGGCTCACATAAGTTTGCTATCATTGTTTAGAACAGTTTGTTTCTGGAGATATGTATTTGACTTTGCAATATTTTTGAGACAACATTGATGCTTTCCAATACTTTACTTCTTGAAAACACAAGACATAACAAACTCGTAACTTTCACCCGCTTCCTGACCATGGCTCGCTTCCTTCACCGACTTCACTCATAAATATCACCTGAGGATAAGTAACTAAGTGGTGAAATTTTTTTGCTTTTGCATATAGTAAGGAATCATAATTGATGATCACTCTAGTTGGTGAAACAATTTTAGTGTTTTTCAGAGGTATCTGTTATTTGTTGAACAGCAGCACTCCTTGCTGCTACCGAGCTGTACTAGAACTGAAATGCACATATACTTTTCTTTTCCAGTTTGTCATAAAAATTTTGAAGAGCCATTATATCTTTTACAGAATCATTAAGACTAAATTTAAATTATACGAAATGAATGTATTCTGCATTTGAAACAATTTTCTATATACGAGCCTAAAGTCCTGAATATATCCCTCGCATATTTGCTCCTCTAAAAGAAAGTTTATAAATGAATTGATTCTCCGGGTTTGTTATCTAATACTCCTAATTATTTTTCAAAGTTTTCGTACCTTGTTGTGTGATTTTTTTCTTAGGGTTGAAAAATTTTTCTTAAGGGAGGTGCAACTATTTCTTAAGGGCACGCCCCCACTCTTCTTAAAAAAAAAAAAATGGACATAAAATTGTCAGCCGATTTTGACCCTATCAACACTAAACTGTAGTTTTTTTTACTCCACTAAAACTTGTTTTTGGGTGTTTTCCTGTGACTGTAGTCATTCTTCAGAATTTTCAATTTTTTCAAAACCCATAGTTTTTGATATATATTTTCATCAACTTCCCAGAATTTTTCGAATGACTTAAACTTGAAATATGGTTAGATAGTTCTGTATTACTCTACAATAGTCTAGATTTTCGATTTCGAGCCTGTACCAGCGTTGCTGTCCACACTTCCAAACCCATTCTCTTTTTTATTTGAAACGAAAAAATTGCGATAAGCCCCTGTTCGGCGAAGTTGATGAAATTTTCCCAGCATATGTAATCAAAGGAGAGGCACAATTTCTTTTACTTAGATAATTCTCTTTGTATATCCACAATAGTTAGAGTTCAATGATGGAGGAGGTGTAATTCCCAAAAAATGGAGGTTTGACAATAAATTGATCAAAGCATACAAAAAAATTATTTAAATCTCGCTCGATTATACAAGCCCTAAAAATTTGATGTTGATCGGATGAGTAGAAAAAAAATATACTTTTCACTTTTCCAAAAATTCAAATGTTTGAAAGTGAAATGGGATTTTTTCTACTTGTCCGACCAACATCAAATTTTCAGAGTTTATAAAATATAATTTTTCATTTTATATATATATATATATATATATATATATATATATATATATATATATATATATATATATATATATATATATATATATATATATATATATATATATATATATATATATGAGGAATGGAGAGAAAGAGAGATATGAAGTGAGAATCTGAAAGTGAGGAGAGAGAGAGTAGTGGAGAGGAGGAGTACATAAAGCAGGTGTGGAGGGGACATGGATGGTGGATGGAAAGGAATGGACAGAACAATTATAAATTATCCCTTTTATTGTCCCTCAACAAAAAGTGCAACATGGTGAAACCACTCTAGAGACAAGCACCTTACCTTCCTCATTATATGTTCTTTCTTTTACATCTTATCTAATTGTGATTATTATGCAATATTTAACATCTATATATATATATATATATATATATATATATATATATATATATATATATATATATATATATATATATATATATATATATATATATATATATATATATATATATTTAGCAAAATGTATTTTTCTATATTTTATTTAATATTTGTTTTTTGCATCTGCAATTATGGGTTCTCTTTTTACTCACATAAGTGGGTCTCTCTCACAGTGGACAGGGGCTGAAAGAGAGTTCTCTTGTACATACTATATATATATATATATATATATATATATATATGAGAGAGAAAGAGAGAGATGTATTGAAAGAGTATATATATATATATATATATATATGTGTATACATACTCTCCTTGGCAGAGGAGGAGGAGGAGGAGAGGCTGAGCTGAGCAAAGCGGTCTCAGAGGAGAGAGAGAGAGAGATGAGAGTAGAGAGAGAGAGGAGAGAGAAAGAGAGAGGAGAGAGAGAGAGAGAGAGAGAGAGAGAGAGAGAGAGAGAGAGAGGAGAGAGAGGAATGGAGGAAGAGGAGGAATGGAAGGAATGGATGAAGGATGGCCCGCATCCGCGATTGACATATTAAATGAGGATATAAAATATGTGAAATTACACACACTGGTCAATAAATTTTCAAAAAAAGTTTTGTCCACACAAACTGAAATAGGTGAATTTTATACCATTTTTTTAGCTGCTTTCAGTTTTTTTTCTGTCACCCATTTTTAAATAAATGTATTAAATAAATTTACAAATCGAGTCAATTTTATATTAAAACTCGCCTTTAAATTTTCAGCCGATTTGATCTGTAATTTAGCTTGAAACTTCAGCCTTAGCCACCAACAGTAATCAGCTAGCATAGAAGGCACCTGCCTTTTCCATGTTAATGATTTCAGCTCAGAATAACACATCCTGGCAGAAACCCTCCCGCCGTGTTTCTGTCCCTGACCGCCCCAAGACCCCCCAGGAAGAAGTCCAAGGAGAGTCGAGGAAGATTCAGGGCTCATTTGCACCCAAGACCTTTACGATGTCAGTAGCTCTTTCACAATGTCAGAATAGTACACTACAAACTTTCTTAAATTACAGCCATGCAGTTTTTTTTCAACATCATTATAAGCCCTCAAACTGTTGGTCCTTCATCAGCTCTCATCCAGACCCAATAAAAAATTACCTTCCTTCATTTTAGTCACCACTAAAACAGTTCTTAAATGTATGTGAATCTAATAATGGTCTCATCATCCATACCTTGACGAAATTTTTTCATTAATCCCAGCCAGTGTCTGGTGGGAGGTAGATACCTCTATGAGAATCACCAATTAGGAGGATGTAGGATATTTTTCTCCCAGCCAGGAGATCGTTGTGGCTACATTTTTTCTTCTGATAAAGATTTATCTTATCCCTGACTGCCCCCACACACAAATAAAGCATAATTTGTATAACCTAGCTGTATCTCCAAAGTGACAAGACCTTAGATCACTACATATATTCCACTTACTCTTAATTTCGTACCAAAGTTTCAAGAACTCATATATTTCCATCATGTAATGCATAAAATAGAGGAACAGTGGGAATGCTAATACTACCATTGTGGCAAACTGCTTTCAAACTTACTTTTGAAGCGTCAATAAACAAGCGCCACTCATGCTTATTATATGTGTGACAAAATTCCTCCATAATAGGATATACATTATTACAAATACACTATGCCGTTCTTAAATGTTAGAAAAATTTCAAAACCACAATGCCTGTCACGATAAAAACAAATTTTAGTTTCTTTTTGGAGTAGATTCCATCTCTTTAACCTTAAACCAAGGAGTTCAGCTTCCTTTTTTGACATGTGTAAATCAACACGCACAAGATCATTCAGATCTCCCTGACTCAACAAATGTTGTTAACTTGTAGAACAAATAGGCTGAAATGTTTGGTCCAGGTTTTCTTTTTCTTCCGCCACTACCTTATCACTTGACTTTCGTTTTGGCACTTTTAGTGCCATTTGTTTTTATGAGTCAGAGGAGCAGGCACGCCCTTCTGCCTGAGGAACTGGTCTCATAGTAGATTGTAAATTAGGACACTTACAGTTAGTGTGCTTGACTCTCATGTCTCTCCTGAGAAAGTAAAAACAATTTGACTATACATTTTATCAAAAATGAAAGCAATCATACATATATATATATACATATATATATATATATATATACATATAGCATATACACACATACACATATACATACATACATACATACAGGAGATACATATACATACATATACATACACAAGAAGATAGAGTATATATATACATATATATTTACATATATATATACATATATATATATATATATATATATATATATATATATATATATAGCATCCTCATCATGAACTATTCACAAAATTTCTAAGTTGTTCGAACTTATGTCAAAATTTGTGCTAAAATTTTGACATGGCGGTGACAAATATTATATATATAAAGCCCGATCTCGTTGAGATACTCAGTCAGATACAAAATCAGAAGAAATAGAAGACTCACTTTAAGCCCTCCTCCAAACTTCAAATTATAAGAAAACGCTGTTTCAGCAAGGAAAATTCCAGGAAGTGGCTGCCACTCCCACCCGACTAACGTCATGTCCCGGCAGTCAACCTTTCCTACAGTGTCCGAAATGTTCTGATCGTCGGTTCAACTGGCCATAACCACCGACGTTCATCCTTCTTGCCGAATGTTCATCATTGCCCGATTCTTAAATCGTCCGCGAGCGCTTCCTGTTCGCACCCACACCATCCCATGGTCCCCAGGAGACAGAAGAAAACAGGCAAGAAAGAGACAGCAGGAGCAGGAGAGAGAGAGAGACACAGGAGAGAACAGAATATATGAGGCAAGTGAATCCCATTTTCCCAACCCCTGTCCCTAAAAAAACTACCAAACAGAAGTAATGCACCACAATGAGATTGCTTGACAGCACTGAGTCCCGGAATTTGCCCATAAAATTACATTAGCACCATTTAACCCTGATTGCACCCCTGGAACAGAAACCAGTTTACACTCCCACCCATCTGCAAGTCTTCTTCAACTCAACCTCGATGCCATTTAAGATCCACACCGATTTCTCCCCTGATTCCTATATTCCCTGATTCCAAAACCCTGGTTAGTGGCCATGAAATTTTATGTGTCACGAAATTTTTAGGACCCTTTTTTTCTAAATTTAGCTGTAACTTTAATGTATTTTCAGCTTCTTGACTTAGAGAGTGCTAATGTCTCTGAGAGACAGAAACATTCAAATCAACAGTATCTGTTCTAAATATTTGCGTTTTTTTATTTTTATATGACAGGAAGTTGATCTATTGAAATTCAAGAAGAACAACTTCACTCTGTGAAACATAAAATTGGTAAGTTACATTCACACGAATATCACATATGGACATTACATGTCAAAATATTCTAGAACTTACTGTAAGTTTTGCAATCATTATCTGCAATCTTTTCAGCATCTTTTGTTTAAAATTGCACAGGATCTCAAACGTCATTCATTTCCAAATCTTGTTTCAATACCACCACAATGCTCTCTCTTCTATAAAAAAAGCTCATTCAATAGATCAACTTTTTATCTTTCCATTATTAATTGCAAATGTAGAATCTAAATATTAATTATCTTTAAAATTTCTTTTCATTTAGTCTAGAAACAATTCTTGGTGTAGGTTTTCCGGCTCAGAATGGTTTTTGTATATAAATTGAAATAATATATATATATATATATATATATATATATATATATATATATATATATATATATATATATATATATATATATATATATATATATATATATATATATATATATATAATATTCGATTTGTCTCTCTCTCTGTCACCCCTGTTAACAATATGCACCATGCCCAACATAAATGGAAAAAAATGGTCTTGGAAAACCCCACATCACTAAATCTAGATTGCCAGGGCTGTGGCCCTAAAAGAAACTGGGAGTTCTTGGTTTCCTTGTGACTCGGCGAGGACTCTTTTTTTTATTTCCTTTCCTCAGGTGCCATTTCCTTAGGGCTGGAGCAAGGGGCCTCTTCATCCTGCCCCCCCTTTTGGATGGGAGTGGCAGTAATCGCTCCCTATATTTCCTCCGGAAGGGGAGCTTTGGTTTCTACCCCAGGCTTCTTTTGGATGAGCTCTGGTTTGCAAGGCCAAAAGTCTGCAACCGTTCTGTACTTTCCAGTTCACTTGGCCCTCTAGATGTTGCTGCTTTATCTCTTTTCTAGGCACCCGCACCGGCAGGTGCCAAGGGAACTTTATTACCGCAGCCACCACCTTACGTCGCCCTTTGTGGCGAAGCATTGCAGCAAGGGTGCTGTGTATGTGTTTCAGGTTAGTGCATTGGTAACCCAGGCTAACGCAGCGTGGTGCTTTCTTTCCTGCCACCTCTGTTCTGTGGAATTCTTCCATCTTCTGCGCTCGCTGACCATTCCCTACCAAAGCATGCGTCTTTGTACCTCCGCACTTTACGTTAGTTGTAAACTTGATGATGTGGCGCACGGTACGCTGCGCGTCACGATACGGAAAACGGTTAAACACCTGGCCTCCGAGGAAATAACGAGCGTCAA
>JABUQX010125689.1:0-27500 GCA_015478945.1 Trachelipus rathkii
GTTGTACTTCGTTAATTGAGGTGTTTGCCGTTTTTGCATTTATCATTGAAACGCTTTCGCATTTTTCGTGCGCCAGCTTCCCTATGTATTATAGGCTTAAGTGAGTTGTTACAAGTGTGAAAATGGAGCATTGGGCTATAAATAGCTCTCTGATATAGAAGTTTGCTTGCTGATTCCTCTGGCCCGACTGAAGAATTACGAAATGTAATTAAGCTAACAAGAAAGAAAGCGGGGTGGTAAAAGGTCCGCTGTTACTAAAGCTTTAAATAAATTAGTTCCAGCCATTAATCCTCTATCCAATGAGGATAAAATAAATAATTGCCTAACATTGAAAAAGTCAATAAATGATCTTGAATCTCTTAATGAATGTATCACAGATTTCTTTGTTGCTTGTGAAGAATTTACAACTGAAAGACTTGAGGCTTTAGAGTCTAATAATGAGTATTATTATACTACCATTAATAAATATATTCAACTATTGAGCACGAATGTTTCTCAAAGTACTTCTGCAAAAGACACGGATAAAGCAAAAAGGTTAAAATAGCAGAAATAAAGATCTTGTCATTTTGAAGGTGATGCCTCTCAATTTAAAAATTTTAAAATATCATTTACTAATTTTATGATAATTTAGGATTGTCAAACCAAGAAAAATTTGCTTATTTAAAACAACACTTAAAAGGTAATCCATCTGTTCAAATAAATTGCATTCAAGAGTCAGATACAGATACAGCCTATGATGAGGCTTGGGAGCAATTAGAAGATCTCTATGCTTCTCCAGGTCAAATTATGTTTTCATTAATTAAAAGTTATTAACTTGTAAAAAAGCTTCTAAAGATCTTAATAGTTTAAATGATTTTCAAGCTAATATGAATGCTAATGTCAATCTGTTTATTAAAAATAATCAACTAACTATTGATGATATTCAGTTATACATCTATTATAATGCTTTAGATATAGAATTAAAAAAAAGAGAATATTTACGTACATCTGGATATAAATTATATCCAATCGTTTGATGATTTTCAAAGTGCGGTGACTGAGGCTACTAAAACATTAAACGTTCAAGATGTTAAATCAAAACCTTTAAATTTTTAATGCTCTTTCATTAAAAATGATCTCATAACTCTGTAAAATACAAATAACATCTCGCGTCGAGGCGAAGAAGGTCGTGAGTTTCACATACTTATGGACCATCTGCCCATCACGTACGTCATTACAGCTTCTACTGTAATGACATATATGTAAATTATGTTCTCAAAATGGCCATACTATATCCAGATGTACCAAATATGCTACAATACAGAAAAATGGGATCGTATAAAAGAATTACGGTATTGTAAAAATGTACAGGTAAAAATCATAATGAAAACAGTTGTACAATACTGATCCTTATGTAAAAAATTTGTGGTAAAAAAATCATTTATATTTTCTTTGGCAAAACAACTTTCAGAAGGTAAAGGTAAAATCAAAGATCCTAAAGTAAAAAAGATAATGGGAAAAGTAATAAAACTAGTCAAGGGTGTAATATAACTTCTATCGGAGGTAATTCAATTCTTCCATCATTGCAGTTACCAATTGTATAACAAATTTGGGTATTGAAATAAAGGTGAGAGCACTTATAGATTCTGCGAGTCAGGACAATTACATTGTTAAAGATACAGTAGAGTCTCTAGGTGTTTCCACTAAGGTCATTGAGGAAACTTTAACAATTAGTTTTTTTAATGCTCAATCTTCAAAGCCATGTTTTGAAGTTGCCAGATCTAATGGCCAAGGAATGTTGTTCATCCCATTGGCCTAAGTTGATGATAACATCCAGTAAAAATTTTAAGGTAAAGAAGTGTCAAAACCAATTCTTCCCTTGAACTTACTTAATGGTTTAAATTAGAATTATGATTCTGAAGTAATAAATGTTTTTAATGTAATTTTAGGAGCTAGTATTAAAAATTTAAAATTATTAAAATTAATAATGCTATGGTTTACAAATCTAGGTATGGTGTCATTTGCAAGGTATTCCCTCAGGTTATCATTTTTAAATACGAGACAGCCTTAAATTTAATTACAGAGGTTGTGTAGCTACTATCAGTGAAAATGATAGAAAATCTAGCACAAATATAGGTCATTTCACCAGTCTGACTAAGGTTCTTAAAAGATGAAAAGTTTTACCACTAATGAACAAGAGCAATAAAAACTTTAAAGGATAATGTTCAGCTGAGTGAGGAAAGTACATCAGTAGAAATTCCATGGAAACCTAATCATAATATAAATGACTTAACTCCTAATTTTGATTATGCTTATGGCAGGCTCAATTATTTGCTCTTGAAGTCTACTGGCAGAGTTACTCTCCGCTTCACTAATTAAATGAGGAATATACTTCACAAATCTTTAACTCTGATAGCTTGCTTTCATCATCATAAAATATTTCCACAATGAAAATACCCTCACTTAACACTACTAAAATTAGAATAGTGGTGGATCTATCTGGTAAAAATATGATGATGACAAGGCTTTAAATGATTTACTTGATAACTGTCCATCCTTGTTACCACATCTTGCTGGGTTGTTTATACTTATAAGACATGGTAGGTACTTAACCATTGCTGATATAGAAAAAGCTTTTTTGATGTTAACATCTTTCTAAGGAAGATGATAAAGATGCTTTCATAAACTATTATGGATTATTGACTTATCAAAACCTTTAAATAAAAATAACTTAATGTGTCTTAGGTGTATAATAGAGTAACATTTGGCAATAAAACCAGCCCATTTCTTTTGCAACAATTAAATCAATTTTTGAGTCAAAACAATCTGACTCGGGTGACTATTTTTCCAATCGGTTATATATGGATAATCACCTTATGATAAATAATGATAAAAATTTCATACAGTCACATTTTAGAAACTGCTATTAATCTGATACCAGGTCTTCACCCTTATGAATGGGCTTCTAACAGTCCTGAAGCAAGTTAATGTTTAAAAATAAGTTGCTCTCTTCAGAATACTCTTTACTAAACTGGAGTTATTGTGGTGGAATAGGAAAGAGGATTTAATATCCTTAAAGGAATGTGACTTAGATAATAAATGTAAAACTAGAAGGGAGATTTTGAGTGCTATACAAAGTATTTTTGATCCCATAGGCTTTGTTGCTCCATTAGCTTTTAAACTTAAACTTTTAATGCAAAATCGTGTTTGTGAAAATGCTTGCTTCATGGAATGAAGAAATCTCCCCAAATTTAAAAAAAAGTGGAAAATGATTTGTAAAAAGTTTTCTAAGTTAAAATTAACATTTCAAGAATTCGTCTGAGTCAGATGTTGAATTTAGTCAGTATGATTTACATGTATTTTGTTTGTGATGCTAGTAAGGTTGGGTATGGAATAGTATGTTACCTTGTTAATAATTAAATTCAAAATTCATATATATGCCAAGTCAAGAATTAGTCAAAGGTAAAAATTATTCAATCTGTCAACTTGAGTTATTAGCATTTAGGCAGTAAATATAGTAAAATATTTATTAAAACTATAATAAAAATAGTTCATTTTTCAAATATCTGAACTAGTTATTTGGACATTTCAACCAGTTAATCAGGAACTAAGAGTAAAATCTATATTTTATTGCTGTAACAGGGTAAGAAATTCAAACTACTTACTGTTCTTTCCCCTTTTAGTATAAGCTAGACTATTCAGGTAGCAATAATCTCTTCAGTTGTTTACTAAATCATACCACCGAGAGTACCTAAAAGTATGACATTTATTTAACTTCGTGCTTATTTGCCCGAGATAAAATCACTTCTGACACAATTCTCAGTAAATTTCTACATTCAAAACTTAACGCAATTCTTTTACTTCGAAACACTATTGATTTCCGGAACTGATAAGAAAGATGTTACTGAACATTATTGCATTGAAGAAAATTTTCAAATAGAGATAAAGTACCAGAGCAACTTTAGGTTATATAAATCAAACTGTTTTCTAAATCTAGGCGCATATTTTCAAAAACTAATAATATACAATCTCAAACACGAGCACCATTGAACAAAGTGTAAGAACACAATCAATTCCCAATGTTCTTATAATGAAAAGTTGGAACTGAATTTTGAATTAAGTATTTAAAAAATGCTTTGTCAACTTCTACAGAAAGTAGACCTATTGAAGACCTAACCAGTCTTCAAAAGGATCTGAAATTATTTATCAGTTGATAATAAACTCATCAGTTCAAAATACAATCTCCTTGGAAGACACAGGCCATGCAGGAGCTATACATATATTTTTGAATACCCCAAATCCTGCTGTCTCAAATCTATCATTTACTAATTAACCAACCAATTGAAACTCCATAATAAACTAAAGCATGCAGGACCATCATATGCCATAACAATTAAAACAGAATTCTGGACCACCCTCAACAAAAGGTATGTAAAGTATATTAAAAATTATTTCATGTAAAGATACATTTTCAAAACATACTTGATTTTACTCATTGGATACTCTATTAAAGAAAAAAGTAAACTAATGTACTCTAAACTACATGGTAACATTAATTCTGCTGACAAAATTTTCCCTTTGGAGGAAGGTGATAATAATAATAATTAATCACTTTATATTATTATTTTACTTGTTTTTAGTATCACTAGAGATTTTACAGAATCTTTCATCATGTGGTTTACAGTCTGACTCAACAAAAGGCCATTTCAAGGGGAGCACCACATCTTTCTTACTATTCTAAAACAATAAGCTCAAATCTCTGAAACTTAGGTCTATGAGAAATTCACAATAGTTATTTAAAATATGTTGATTTCATGACATAAAAATTACACAAAAACCATTTACAGAAAATGACATCAACTTGACATTTACGCTAGCTATTCCTCCTGAAACTCTAGGAATAGCAGAAGGAGTGTAGTAATCAAAAGATCTTTGTACACCTCCTTAAGGGTAGATCTATTTCAGTAGATAATTTGTACCTATAGTAAAGAAATAATGCATGCAATTAATGCCCGTCCTTTAACTTATGTCAGTTCTAAAGACCCCACATATGAATTACAATCAGAAGTTAATTTTGAATTAAAGATATTGTAAAAATATATATTTTAGCTTATACCAGTCAGTTCTTCCCTATGATGAAGATGATGAATACAAGCCCTCATTCAAACGATAAAAAGTCTATTTATAAAAAAGCTTTAAATATATCATAATTCAAGATGGAAAAAATAAATGGAAAATGAACAAGGAAGGGAAAGGCTAAAAGAAAGAGAAAAATCCCCTTTTAATTATTTCAAAATATTTAAGAATGAAATTATGTTTGCTAAATAGATCAATAGCTTCCAAAATGTTTTTTGGAGGTAGCTCAAATACTAAATCATTCATCTAGTGATGAAGATGTTATCAGAGACTATCTTGTGAGCTCGCTGTCATTTCAGCAGAGAGTTTAATGGAAGTCCAAAAAGACATAATATAATCTTTACCATTGGAGTTCCTATTGATGTTCAACTGAACTTTAAAGGAATAGGTAATTCCCACTTAAGAAATGAGCTCTCTATAACAGGAATATAAATAGACTCTCAAATAAGACTCAAAGAGAAACTATGGCTATAAAGTTTTCAATGGGTTAAAGACCTATTGACTTATGACTTATTTGAAGTACCTCACTGGAGAAATTTTATAAAAAATAAATAAAAAGTATAATAAGTAAAGAACAACTAGTTGGTTTTAAAAAATAAATAAAAAAACTCAAAAAAGTACTGTTTACCATTTTTTTTTATTTTGTGAGAACTCATTAAATTTTAGAATATTTTCAAATTAATTACTATAAAAAAAATTGTCTCAACATTCAACCCTATAATATAAAATCACAATTCAAAAACACTTCATGTCCTAACTTAAAATTCTTAAAGTGTATGTATGATACGCCCTTTGGCCTTACCGATAGCCAAAAGAAAAAACTTTCAAACATCTACAAAAAATCTCAGTTAGCATTTTGAGAGAGAAAAAGAAAAAGTTTTTAGTGTCTCGAAGACGCTCTTTGGAATTTTTCTATGAAAGCAGTGACTCTGTGTTTTTTCAATACTTCAATATCATGAATTGTCTTTCTTCAGAGAGGGATCCCTGTCAATTGATGCTAAACTTAAATAGATGCTTCAACGCATTGCTGAGTATCAACCCTCTACTTTAGAATAAGAAGAATTTGCAGCAGGCACCAATGTTTTATCTTTATACAATACATTATTACTGCCAATATTTTCCATCTAAACCACAATACCAACACTAAAAAAATATTTTAAAGCAAATTGATGCTTCAGTGAAGTACATAAGATTCTATCTTATTGACATGCAGATCTTATCATCATAGTAATGATTCATTGCATAATTTAGAAAATTATAAAATAAATATACTTTTCTTAATTTTCGGACTAAATTGATGTTATAAAGTTAGTATATGTTCTTGAATAACCAGATTGAACCAAGTGATTTTTTGCAGGAGTTTAAGTTAATATCGTCATTTGTATCTGTTAAAACAATACAAAAAATTTTCATCATGCGTTTGTTGTTTGGTCATGGGCTCAAAAACTGCGCATGTGCGCAGATGCGGTGCGCCGGTTCGCACTCGAGTCGCACTGGCTTAGTTTTTCAGTTAGACTCATTCTAGTCATTCGTGCTGCGGTGATATTAATTGTAATTGTTAATAAATTAAAGTTTTTCTTGTTGCTAGCCTTGTGTTTCTTTATATAAATATATAAATTTGTTCAAAATAAGTTAGTGATATATATAGTGTATGAATTTGCTTATTAGCTATGAGAGGCTCTTATCACAATCAAGATAATTTTCGTAACGGAACAGAGACCACTCACTATCGCCATCATAGGAATGCGACAGGAACGAAATCGGGCGGTGGGGCACGTCCCCGTTCCCCATCTCATGCGGCTAAGAATAAAACCCCAGAAGATCGAGTCTGCGAATTTGGGTGGATGTTGACCCAGAGAGATGGGAGACTGGTGTGCAGGGCGTGTAACTTGAATTTGGACCACACAAGGAGGTCTACGATTGTTGAACATCTTAGGTCTTATCTCGTTCATTATATATATATATATATATATATATATATATATATATATATATATATATATATATATATATATATATATCTATATATTTCTAACTTATATATATTATATAAAGTTAAAATAATATATTACATTAAAAGAAATTTAATACCTCTTCAGATCCATTAGTCATGAATTTTCATGGTTATCTAGATTTTGAGGGTTTTCTTCTCTTTTCCTCTGTCTCCATTGACAGAAAATAAATGATTTGGTTTTATTATATAATATATTTGAATTTTTTTTATAATTTTACAAGAATATTTTTTTACATTTGGATTAAATCTTATTTACATGTATATATTATATTATCTATCTCTTGGCCATCTTATATATATATATATATACTCACATACTCACACTCTCTCTCACTCACTCTCCTACTCTCACTCCTCCTCCTCCACTCCTCTCACTCTCATTTACTCTCCCTCCTCACTCCTCTCATACTTAGTTCAAAGTACCCGGTGTGTTTTTTTTGATCCACAAACAGAGATGTTTTTAATTTTATAACATTATAGCATTGGCACAATACAAAATTGCAAATCAATGAGGAAAACCATTAATGCTATAAAATAATTTTAAGCTATTTCTAGACCTTCTTTACTCTGTGGGAGTACACAGGCAAAGCTCAGCACGCTGTTCATAATTGCGTTTCAGTGCAAATCTGGATCTTCTATGAATAGGGTGTTGTTGGTTTTTTTAAGTCTATTATTGTATCATTCTAGCTTGGATTAATAACAAAAAACATAATATCATAAAAATTGTTCAAAAGATTTTCATTTCGTTGTACTTTATAATGTTTAAGTTAAGAAGATTTAAATTTAGGAGATTGATATTTAGAAGATCAAAGTTTCCAAACTTGCCATAGTGGAGCCCATTAATGCCCAGAGAATAATGTTTTTCATTTCAATTACTCTCTCCAAGCAGCCACGTCTACTCTCTCACCTCTCTCACCTCTCTCTCTCCTACTCTGCCCTCCTCTCTCTCTCTCTCTCTCTCTTTACCTCTCTACATCTTCATTCAGGAGTAATGCAGCAAAGCTCCAAGGAGGCTCAGGCAGCAGGAACAGGAGGACAATTTTCCCTTTTATAGAGGGGCAGGAAGGGCCCCCACGACACCCAAATAAGAGACGGGGGTTCAGGAGATCAGAGAAGAATAGTCCACCCTAATCGTTGGAAGGCGAAGGCCCCGACTCCTGCCATCTTTGCGGTACCTTGGGTATTCCTTTAATTAAAAAAAAAAAAAAAAAAAAAAAACTGACGGAGTCGTAAAACGTAAAAGGTCCTATATATATTTGAATCATCAAATCCTTATAATAGAAAGTCTATTTATGGTCCATAAAGATACCCTGTACTTTTTTGGACTAACGAGTATAGCACAAAAAAGATATATATATACTCTCTCCACATATATATATATATATATATATATATATATATATATATATATATATATATATATATATATATAGCTTGTCGTCCTACCGCTCCCCTCCTTCGAGAATCGAAGACGACCGCGTGTATTCACGCCACCACCTTATGCCACTTCCGAGATCAGTTCCCATGGAGTTTTTAATCTCAGCAGTGCGCAGCCTCAAAGGCTGTTACATTTAATATGAGATCATTTGATGACATCAAATGGTTTTTAGAGGCCACATTTGTCTTTGCTGGCGTGACAAATTAGGGAGGATAACAGCCTCAAATAAGCTTTCCTGTTCATAGAGGAAAGGGAAGTCAGTCAAGGCAGACTTTACACAAATGTTTGGCAGGATAAGGAGTTTAATTACCATATGAGGGGAATATATATATATATATATATATATATATATATATATATATATATATATATATATATATACTCTCATCTCTCTCCTTTCTCCTCTCCTGCCTGCCTCACTCTCCTCACCTCCTCTCTCTCACTCTTAGCCTGCAGGCCTATTCAGAGTTTAATCCAGTTAATAGTAAGCCATGACTCAAATTAATGCTGGAGGCATATTTTGAAACAACTCTTAGGAATTTATACCCAGGCTCCTTGTTTGTATTACCAGTTTGCATGATTTGTATTACCAGTGACCAGTGAGTGAGGGTGTGTTAATTTTGCTCTCCAAACATACTAATATAAGTTGTGTATTTAAAAAGGGAATTTAGTAAACAAATTAGTGTTGTGTATCGAACTACACTACTGTTGTGTGTATATCTCACCAGCGATCAAGTAAAATTGTTTAATGTTTTTGGCCGATATTTAGTTGACCGGCCAACTTCTGAGCTATTTGTAAAGGTAAAGACTACTCGTGCTCTGTATCTGGTTTATTGGATTTCTTAAATGACTTTCTGTATTTAAATACAGTCTTTTATAATTGTTACTTAATTTAGTGATAATTTAAATTAAATTGGGTTTTCCAGTCTACAGACTACAGTTAAGCCTACCTTATAACTTTTATATATTCTCCCTGGACTAGGCTAAGCTAAATTTAGGCTTGTTTAAGTGCAACCTATTTTAAAGAGATGATTTATTCTTTTACGGCTGTAATCATTGCTCATGATTGTGGTAAAAAATCAACTTGGAGTACAGTTATTACAACTGTATATCCAGCAATTTTAAAAACATCTTATCTATATACATGTGATAACTGTAAAGGACTATGAAAGATGATCATATTTGATTAACTAACTTCTGTTTTGTTTTGGAGCCAGAAGATGTGCTGGGAAATTTGCGAGGCGGTGAGGTATGCATGGATTGAAGAATTTTGAGAGGCAAGAAAGGGAAGAGTATTGGGAGAGGGGAATGATTTGTAGATAGAATAGAGGGAGGGGCAGGACCTAGAGGTGAACAGAATAATTCACCTAGGCAGGAAGATGAGAGGAAAGGAACCAAGCCGTTGCTCAAGCAGATCTTACCAGGAATGAATATAAGATTCGCAGAATTGAAGCCAATAATTAAAGATGAGGATCTCGAAAAGTGGGTAAACACATGTACCGCGCTCTTCAGTTCATTCATATTTTAGACCAGGGGAGGGACATCAAACCCACCAATGACAATATTGAGTTTCTAAGGAGGCTTCAGAAGCTGTATTACTTCATTAGGAACTCTGTTTCACAATCTAATTCCAGGGGCTTTTTCAGAGCAAGCGTTGGGGAAATATGTTATCAGACCCTTAGAGTAGTGATATAGTGAGATCAGGATGGGTAGAGATTAGATTCCCTACAATATTGATTAGATGTGGGTATTATAGCCAGGTACAATGACCATGGGCATGAAGATAAGAAAATTAGCAACAGTCTGGAGATTAGTTCAAGAGAATAAAAAAGCAAGTGAAGAAAGATGCATTTCAGATTTTGGTTCACACAAAGGTCAGGAAAGGGGGAGTAGGGCTTTAGGTGTAAAATGAAACAAAAACTGTGTTTTCAGAAAATCATTAGTTTTGGATTTGTGGAGAAATTTTCTGGACAAAGATCTTTTTTCAGACCGAGTTCACTTGAGTCGTAAATGTGTTGGGCTTTTCGCTACCAGTTTAGACTTGTTTAGCAAAAACTAGGTAAAGTTAGGGGTGGTGGGCTAAATCTAGATACAAATAATAGCAATGAAAGCAATAAGACAGTGGTGAGATAAATAAACTAGTGTTGTTACAGGTTCAAATAATATTGATGATAATATAAAAATAACATTTTTAACATCAATGTTTTTACACAGCTTTTGAATTATAGAAAAGGTATTGAATTGATTACTAGACAATACACATTATTGGCGTAACTGAGGCATGGGTTAATGAAGAATTATATGGAGACTCGCTCAGGAATATGAAATAGACGGATATTCACTTTATTTATACCAGCGTAGAGGAAAGAAGGGTGTGGTGGTGTGGCGCTTTATGTTAAAAGCAATATTCAATCTGTATTAATGACGGACTTTAAAATGAATCATGATATTGAATCAGTGTGGGTAGATATTCTTATATACAATAAATCATTTAGAATAGGGGCATTTTATAGACCTCTGCCAGAGTCAAGAATTAAATACGGAAATTGTGAAAGAAATTGAGACAGCATGCTACAGTAAAGAAAAAGGTATAGTCATAATGGGTGATTTTAATTTTCCAGGCATTCATTGGGATTCCTTGTCCTAATATGGACCATAGTAGTTCTGCATTCATAAATTGTATACTAGATAACTTTTTGACCCAAAAGATGGTCCAAGAACCCACAAGATACGATACACTATTAGTAACAATGAAAGTGTATGGTGGATGAAGTTAGAGTTGAGGAGAATTTGGGATATGATACAATATAAGTGAATTAACTCATGAATATAATATCAGGCTATTCTAAGTTAATAAAAGGGAAAAAGTCGTGGGTACCAAAATGTAGCATTTACCAAATTTGAGACACTTCTTAGGTATTTGTAGCCTACTTCAGGATAAAAGTTTAAGACCAAACTGTTTTATCATGGTAGTTTGCATTTAACAAAATTTAATAGCTCCATTTAATGATATCATTTTAAGGAAGCAATAATGGGTGGCAAAGAAAACCTGTTTGGTGGAATAAGAGAGAAAATTAATGAAAAGCGTGATGTTTTTAAAATATTTAAAGTTAATCAACAGGAGAGGTATTTGACCATAGAAAAATAATAGAACCTTGATCGGCCGAAGGCAAGGAAGCTAGAAATTAATTTAGCTAAGGAATAGTAATAAAATCAGAGTTTTAGCTTTATAAGAGTAAAAGTAGAATCTGGGGTCAAAGTCAAAGTGACCAGTGAAGTGATTCAGAATAAAATGGTCATCAGTACTGTCACTTTCCTTATACCTTTTAGCTCATTTTAGGAAAGATTAGATAATAGTTTGGAGACAATAGTTCAACATATATATGTAAACAAATAGACATTTTGTGCCTATGTACGAATGTTTAAGCAATATGGATCTGTTAATTCAAATAAGCTACCAGGCTCGATAGTATATGTTGGGAGATTCTAGAAAAAGGATATTACCAACTGTGGCATTACAGAGGCACTATATTGTATTGATTTTTTCAACAGATCTCTTCTTTACAATTTCAATGAAATTTTCCAGATGACTGGAAAATATTATATCGTGTTGCTATTTATAAAAAGAATAAATATAAGGAAGATTTGAAGATTATGAAAATTTAATTGGCTTAACATTTCTTGTTGTAAGAATCTGGAAAAGTTAATTACCGATCGTATTGGTAAATATTTAAGAAGGCCAACAGCAACAAAATGGTGAATAAATGTTTTTTTCTGAACTGTTTGTCAGTATCAGACTCAACACTTTAAGATTTGTGAGGCTCACACATTACTGGCTCATAAAGCCGAGGAATCCAGTTGATATTGTATATTTGTGGACTACAGTAAAAGCTTTTTTGTTAAGTTTATGAAGACGATAAAAAGTTAGCCTAAATCATTGTTATAATTAGACAAATATAGGTGGATCCTGTAATGCCAAATAGCCGTAGTTGGCTAGTGAGATCAAAATATGGCCCAGAGCCAGTGAAAGTATTCTAGGTTCAAGTGCCAAGGTACTCATTGAACATCATATTAATGATTTAAACCAGGGTTCTAACTCCCTGCAGTTTCAAGTTTTGCAGGCAATACCAGTGGCCTTTCCTAGGTTTGAGATGATGAAAGGATACTTAAAGATTCAAAAATGATCTTGATCAACTTCTTGGGTGAGCAGATAAATTGGAAATAATTTAATAAACAAAATCCAGCAAGGGTTCTTCACTAGTTTACTCAAACTCAAAGGTGCAGCTTCACGATATGGACGGGGATTGGCTTAGTCTGTGGACCAAGAAAAAGATTTATATTATTATAAGCAATAATTTGAAAGTAGCTAATCAGTGTTTGGAAAGCAAGGAATAAAGTAATAAGATGTTGGGCATAATAAATCATAATGATGATTTACAAGAGCAAGAAGTAATAAGTAAACTGTATAATAGCTATGTTAGGCCAGTAATAAGTATTGTGCACAAGTTTTGGGCCCATATTTAAAGAAAGACTTAGATATGCTAGAGAGGGGTGCAACGTGTAGAGCAACAAGAATGATTTCTGGGTTTGAGGTAGTGATGGGACGCTGAAGATTAAGAATCTTGTTTTCTGTAGAAGAGCGATTTCAGAAGGGACATGATGCAAGTCTACAAAATATTTACATCTATTGATAATACAAGGAGACCAATAAATTTTCATAGGCAAGAAACATAGACCTTTTGACCAGAGGCGCAGCCAGAAGAATTAAGAAGAAAGCATGCCATCTTGATATAGAAAAGCATGCATTCAGTAACTCAGGACTATTAATTTTGGAATAATAGTCTGACCCAGAGGAGAGGTTGTTGAGTGTGACTCGATTGCAACATTTAAGAAAAGGGTTGGATACTGTATATGGATGAGGTTGTGGAAGGTATCTATAATATATTGACAGAAATCAAATTATACCAATAGTTATCATGATAACACTTGGCGATACCAACTTAGTTATTAACTGCATGTGAATGATTTTAGTATCACATTATATAACTGAATTTTGATAAATATTAAATTGGTGGATTTGTAGTTACAGCTATTTGAACAAGCCCCAGGGTCCTTTGTGGATTTGCATGGGCTGCATGTTTGAGTAGTGGGTTGACTGGGACAGTCTCCCGATGGCTTATATGGCCCTTTACTCTCTCTCTATATTCTTAAACCTGTCTTGTATGTTGTTGGGACGAGGTTTCTTCCTCACAAAATTTTGAAAGCTATTCATTGAGAGGCAGAAATTTTACTGAATTAGACTTAGCGTTTTGCTGAGTCTCACAGCTTTTAACAGAGAGACCTTTCTATCTCTTTAAGCCAGGGCTTCCTCTGTGTGATGTAATAGCTTTGCACTTTTCTCCACTCAAACGGAGGGGACTACCTGTGCCTTTAGGACCTTTCACTGCTAAACTGTTTTAGCTTCTCAGAACACTCAGGTTTCTGCTCAGAAGAGTTGCAGGCAGCAGTGCAGTTTTGGGAGAAAATTTTATTAAAAATAATATTAAACTTTGGGAGTTTACCAATTTAAATCAAATCATAGTTCTTTCATCAATGTGAGGAAGTTTTGTTGTGCCAGAGGCTGAGTCAATGTGGAGAAGAGTTCTCACAGCCAGTACAGCATCCTTATCGAGCAACCAGATCAGAGGCTGAAGACATTGGCCAGCAAACTCTTTGCTCTGCTCCATAGTCAGGAGAGCTCCTCCATATTCTTAGTTGAGAAAACTTTGGCTGTTCAGGGATGGGCCTCAGGGACTTTCCCTATGCTCACTAATTTAAATCTCAAAATCAATCTTTTAGGAAATTTCAAGCGCAGGTATAGTACACAGCCATGACAGTACAGGCACCAACAGAATCTCACTCTCTCTCTCTCAGATAAATTAGAGTAGACGATTAGATACTTCTCCATTTTGTCTTTTGAACCATTTAAGAGCATCAAATTCAGTTGAAATTGTTGGATTGGCATTGGGAGGCTTCTTGCTCTTTCTACTAAGAGCACAGAGATTCCCAGCTCCAGGCTTTTCTCACCTGTTTTTAGCAACTGAGTGCTTTAGTTTCTTTTTGGAAACTTTTACGTAGAAAATTCACCTGACCTTCCTCCACTCCTTCAGGACCCAGGAGACTTTCAGGGGGTTGGTGTTCAGGATCTCACTACCGCTCAGGAGTCAGTTGACTCTGTTTTTGTCTTACCTCTATTGGTTTGAACTTTAACTCAGTTACCTCTTGGCTGGGAAGAACATTTTGTGATTGGTTGAAGTTAGATCCAAAATTTTCTATTCCTATATGAGCAGAGGGCACCACTTTCTGCTGAGATTAGTTATTATTATATTTAAATTTGTTTGTTTTGTGTTACCAACTCTGCTTGAGTTTTGACCTTTACTTGCAAACACTCGTATTTACATTCCGATTTCAATTATATACAGAGGCGCTGGATAACTGTACTAAACTATGATAGTTATGGGGTACAGAAGAGATGTAAAGAGAGTGTTTTTGGGTTATACTTTCGCTTAGTTTCATTTCAACTCAGTACAGAAACTGATATGTCATTTTAGCGTTCATGGATTCACTACTCAGCTTAAATTGAATATTTCGCTCAAGTCTATTCCAACAAAACCATGCAGTCAAGTTATCACTAAACATTCTGCACTCCAGCCTTTCTGCATTTTGGTTTCACATGAATACAAATACTCTGGAACTACAGGTTCTTTAGTTCAAAAGTTAACACAACCTGTTCAGCTAGTTAAGGCTTCATTTTCTGAAACTTTTTGACCATTTTCTAGTTTTCCTTTCCTGCCACCTTCGCCAGGAATACAACGACATCTTTCGCCCAGCTCACTCAGTTTCTGATGCAGGCGTCGGCTCACGGCCACCGACTGTAACATTATTTGTAAGTGCCACACAAAAAAATCGTTAAGAATTTATTAATACAATAAAAAAGTTAAAATTTGGTATACAGAGAGATACTCGAGAAGTGTTACAGGTGTGTTAATGTTTATATAGGCTATGATTAGGCCAAACTGGTCTTCACATATATATATATATATATATATATATATATATATATATATACTATATACTACTATCTTCTATATATATATATATATATATATATATATATATATATATATATATATATCTTTATATATATATATATATATAAATCTCTCTATATCATTTCATCAGATTATTTTCAAGGTGAGGAAAATATTAGATGACTCTCCTGCATCCTGATAGAATGAAGTGATTACAGCGCCGAGGACCTACAAGTAGTCAGATACTCAGCAACTTATTAACCGTTTCAAAATTCGTTTTATGCAAGATTTCGAAAACTTTCTATTCAGATGGGAAGCAAAGACATGAATGAAACTAACATACTGACTTATTATTTCAGGGGTATTTTCAATCTCCACAGAATCTCAGCTACTCCTGTTTTGTATTTGATTGAGATTACATATAGATTATTCCTTTAGTCCAAGAAAATCTGTAAAATCAGTTATTTGATACCTCTTCAGAGAATGTATGCCACATTATATGATGAAACGTGTCATTTCAAAAAAGGTGACATCTATTTTGATGAGGTAAATATGTTCGGAAAATCTTTTTTTGTTTGACCTATCAGGTGAATTCGAATTAAAGAATGAAAATTTCCGGTCTTCCTCTCCCATTAAAGGTAAAGAAATGGTTGAATATTTCCGTTATATATTTCATTAGAGAATAGATTAAACGATAAAGATTCATTTATAGAAATTGATTAAACGATAAAGATTCATTTATAGAAATTAGTGACAAAACAGAAATAGATTCTCTTTCAATAAAAGAGGAATTCTGCTTTGAAAAGAGTAAACGTAAAAATTCTGTGATTTATTAAACTGGGAAAAAAGCTAAGTCTGATGAACTTAAATATATTGAATCTGATCAAAAAGAAAATGAATTATCCAATAAGATACGAATTGGTAACGGAGCATTAAAAGAGAAACCAAGAAAAGTGAATCATACCACCGAATCTTCCATAGAGGAAAAGAGGAGTGAAATAAGTAGTCCAAGTTTTAATCATCTCACACAGAAAAATTCGTCAGCAATTGTAGAAATTATCTTGGGAGTTTTGCTATGACTTCACTACAGAACAAAGGAAATAATTATACTATTTCCAGATCAATTCACCCTGCAAGACGCAGTAAAACATTAGCTTTAGCAAACTTATCTCTAAGAAAAGCAGAAGCTCCTTTTAAAACGAAAAATAATACCGCTAAAAGGAAAATTACATCTAGAAAGAAGATATGTGAATTTTGACAACAGAAAGGCTGATATATTAAGAGAATATAGTGAAGCTCTCTCTAATGTATTCGAAAGCAGCTTGGAATCCTGCTTACCAGTGGGCTAGCAATCGAATGGCAGCTATTCGAATCGATTTAGAGATGTCGAATGTTAAATATACAGCAATTGAAAATATTGTTGGAAAATTTTTAACACTTTTGGCCATGCACAAACTAGGAAACAGGCGGCTGGAAGATTGACACAAATTCCTAATGCCAATGATCAAAATATATTAAATAAAGAAAGATACTTCAAAGATCGCTATCATAGAGCTGTCACCATTTTGGGCAGAATTAAAGGCTACGCTGAACAAGCCGAAGAAGAATTATTAGAAGTCAATAATATAAATGATGAACTTTTAGATATGCTCCAGGACATTCCTGAGCCAGTTCTTGGTGAGAGATACAACATCGGCTTATAATATTCAGCAAAACATAAATCTCCCTGCTCTCAATATCATTTTAGAAGAAATCGAAGAGCAAACTGACGAGCATCATATGCCCCGGTAAAATCTAAATTATACCCATTAAAGAGAGTGACCAATGTTAGAGCCAGCAACACCCCATTTTAGTCCCCACCTAAAAATGGACATACAATTCTTAATTTTCAGACAATTTTGATGGTAAAAAAAGCAGTCTCCTGCTTTTTCCGACCTGAAACGTCTGTAGTCAGTTTCAGAATTTTCATTTTTCAAAAACTCATGTTTTTAACAGGAAGATCGACATAACACAATCACATGGCCAATGCATATCTTCTTGTCTACTAAGCACTACAATAAAATATCAAAAATATAGGTTTTGAAAAAATGAAAACTCGGAAACAATGACTACAGACAGAAAAAAATGGGGTGTTGCTGGCTCCAACATTGGACACTCCTTTTATTAATAAGGGTAAGCGGTGGAGATTAACTCCTCCCACGGTCTTTAAGCTACAGTGGTGCTGAACATGGAACAGGAACATGGACTTTTAATGTGCGCCATAGCACAATATTCTAAGTATTTAGATAAGAAGTGAGCATAGCAGCAGATAAGGCTGTAATGAATCAAAAATATCTTAGATTTATTGTTGCCTTATCCATTGTTTGATCCCTTGAATATGTTTATCAGATTATCAACATTGAATAAAGGCATGAGCCAACTTAGATCCGTGATGCATTTCAACCTAACAACATATCACATCTCATAAAAAACAAATCGTAAAAACCAAAATTAAACAATTTTCCCAAAAAATATTTCAATGTTGATTTTTTACAATCAGGATATAAAATCTCTTAGTGAACTTTAATTCTAATATTGTGCCCATTTGTTTCCACCTAAAAGATGTATTGTTATCTCCCAAACTTTAAACCAACCACAAAATCTCTATGTAACGTTGCATAAGTTTTTGTGCAATTTGGAGCTCCAAATTATATAGGTGCTCTGATGTCAAAATTATTGATCTATTAACTAGAATAAATATGAACGTGTTACTTACTCTTCAAGACGAATTTGGCGTGGCAAACAAAAAAGTGTGGAAATAAGTAGAGTAGTTGGAAGAAAATATGTATTTACGAATGATAGCTATGATTTTTAATCTATCCTATAGAAATATTCTTGCTCTATGTAAGTGTCATGTGAATTTAGACGAATGAGATGGGATAAAAAGATATATGGTGTAACAACGCCCTTCTCTGATGAACAGTCATCATTGGCACCGACAAGCTATTCAAATGTAACAGGAGTTATTACTGTGAAAGTTGATAAAAACACAAATCCTGAAGACTGGCTTCAGTTAGCTCAGACAAGTAGTATATTTAACCCGTACTTTGGAAGTAGAATCTCTGAAAGAATTGTTAAAAATCCATCACTCCAAGTGGATATATTGGGATTGAACGCTGAGATACGTCGTTTGATAACTTTAAAGACCTGGGCTTCGACTACCAAATTAAAATCATATATCTCGAATATCGATCGACCAGCAACTCAAAATTTCGATTGACAAAATTAAGACATTTCAATATTATTAGATCCAAATATAGCGTACATAGATAGGGGGAACTTTGGAGACATCGATTACAGTTTGGTCATTGTAGCTCTTATTTGCACAGATAAATTAATTATTTAACGCTTATACCGATTGGTTGTTTCAACTAACACTTAAAATCAAAAGTTAGTTTTTCAAAGTCTTTACTTATTAAATATTATCAAAAACTAAAATTCTTTTTAGTAAATATACGCATTAAGATCTACCCTATGAGTGGATACACAAATAAAATCTACCTGTAAAGGTAGAAGATAGTAATTAAAGTAAAAACTAGAGATACGCAATTAAAAATCTTAGGTAGCAATGTTATGTAGACACACAGATCTACCAATCGTAGAGATAAGGGCACTCTCAAGGTTCATTGTAGTTTGTATATATATATATATATATATATACATATATATACTATATACTATATATCTGCATATATATATACCTATATATATACTCTACCTATATACCTATAAAGCTTCTAATAGAGACACATAGGCTGTTGTGGAAGTGAGAGAGGCAGTGTAAGAACGTGGTGTGGTAATTACTGAAAAGTGCAACAAATGCTACCAGATGATGGTGTTCTTTGCTCTACTGAACTCCTGTGATGCAAGTTTGGAGGAGTTGGGTCTCACAATCGCAGCATCTACTCTGCTGTCTTTGATGCCTTTCGACCGACACCCAACCACCTACCTTCAAGTTTGCTGGTTAGTAGGAGAATTTGGGCGGGCAGTTCTATCAGGAAGTAAAAAAAAAAGGGAGAGGCAAACAGGGTGGGTTTCTCTTTTCTCTCTCCCAAAATGCTGGAAGCACAGGGGCTTTTGGGGCTTGTATGGCTGGCGCGGGCATATCATACCATTACCCTCTCCACTTTCATAAACTAAGAGCAACAGTTGATCACTTTAGGGAGGCGAACTCTGCATCTACCTCAACAGTTTTCCAGTGACCTTAGTTGCTTAAAACTTTAAGTCAGAGAAAAATTCACGGAGGGACAGAAGCTTAGGAGTCACGTTCCGCAGTGCGAGGTTGAAAAAGATTGAAAGAGCTTTTTGAAATCTTTATGGAAATATGGGCGAGTAAGGCTATAACCTTACCAGTAGCCACTTTAATGTTACTTCATTTGCTTTGTTCAGAAGTAAGGAATCAGAATGTAATGGTTGAAGATGAGCTTTTAAAACCTATTATTCATTGACAGGCACGCGCCAAGAATTAGGTTTTAGAAAACTAAAGCTGAAGATTTTGACAGAAGGTTTCTTTATATTAAGGCAGCTGCCAGCTTAGATGAATGAGGCGAGCGGAGGTCTACACGGAGTTCAATGAAGGTCTTCAGGGTATGGGCAACCTTTGACTGGACCTCCGGTGGATATGTCACTGGATATGCTATCCCACATTAGACCAACGGGGAGTTAGTGGAAGGACCTGGCCTTTACTGGACGGGCATTGAGCTGAGTTTGTGGCGGAAAGAGATTAAATACCGGCTTTACTGAATTGTAAAGGTATTTTTGCATGTGCATGAATCAAATGTTTTTTTACACAACAAACATTAGGTTTAGATGATATTTTGCATGTATATTTTTGATAGGAGTAGTTTTAGATGATAAAAGCTTCACTACGATAACAAACCTTTTAGATCCAGTAGCCATCAAAGGTATATACCTATGGAGATTTGGAGATCTGGCTCAGCTACCATGACATTATTGTTGCGTTTTGTAGTGTCATTTGTTTACAATTTCTATAGTTTAGTCTTTGATTGTTTTGCTAGGTTTGCACGAGGACGCTCCTGCACTAGTAAAATGATCTGACTGATCGTTAGACTTTGTATGCCTTTCAATGTGGGAAGTCTACGTCTTTGCACTATATTCCTGACTTTAACGTGGCTTTTAACTTTTTACATTTTGGTGAAAAAAATATGCTTCACTACGATAGCTACCGACTTTGACGTGGTGTAGTGGCTTGAACTTTCTCGATTGATCCCTTTAACTTGAAGGTTGCAAAACCGAGAAAGGGACCAACAGGTAGCTACTCTTTTTACGTTTTATGGGTGCAAAAAAACGCTTTACCGTAACAGTTACCGACCTTGACGTGGTACTACGGCTTAACATTTTCCGATTGCCTTTTACGTTCATATTAAAGGGTTTGTCGGCAAATGGAACTAACTGGTAGGTTTTAGTCATTGAGACATCAGTAACAGTTCGCAGTCCAAGTCTCAAGTCCTGAGAGAGACGTAATTTCTTTCGCTTGTATAGTCACGGAGCAGAAGGTGAGTTACCCCGAGTGTCCAAGATTTTCCCTTTGTAGTCTTTGGAGAAAAATGTTTGTCGGTTACCTCCCAAAATCTATATTGGGTTATATTGAGGCAAACCGAATCGTAAAGGGTAGTTACACAGAGTGTCCGTTCAATTGCGTATTTGGTCTATGGGTGAGAAATTCACTATTCTTGAAAGTATGAGAGAGTGGGCGTACTAGCGGCTGTTAATTCCATGCCGATTATTCGCACTACAGCCATGAGGAGTGTGACGCTCTGCAGCGGGAAAAGCTACCGACCTTGTCGTGGTGCAGTGGCTGACCTTTGCCGTTCGCCTTTTAACTTTCTGGTTAAAGGGTGGTCGGCAAAGAGACCAACAGGTAGCCAGTTACAAGCAAGAGATCATTCTAGAAAAAGAACCTAAACTGGGTTTTGATTTTCTTTCTTTCAGAGGCTTATAGACAAACCATGATTGTAAATATTAAAAATTTTAAATTAATTTTAATTTAATTTAATATCACTTTCAGGACTCTTTCAACCTCTTTTATTACATTAATAATGTATGTAATTATTATTAATATTATTATTATTAATATATTAAATCTAATGGCCATTATTATTATTATATATATATATATATACATACATATATATATATATATATATATATATATATATCTCACATACCTTATATATACTCTGCTATATATATATATATATATATATACTCTCTCCTATTACATTTTTCTTATACTCTTTAGAACATCGCGGTAACTCTTTTTACTTTTTGGGGGTTAAAAAACTCTGTATTATTAGCTACCGCCCTTGACGTGATACTCGCCAAGCTTTTGCCCGACCGCCTTTTAACGCGTTCATATTAAAGGGGTTTGTCAACAAAGGACTATGAGCATTATTTCTGTCTAATGGGGCATCAGTAACAGTCCGCAGTCTCAAGTCTAAGAGACGTGAATTTCTTTTTTAGCTAACTTGTATGGTCTTTGGGCAGAAAGATATTGAGTTACCAGAGTGTCAGGATTTTCCCTTTGTGAGTCGGAGAGGAAAATGATGTTTGTCGGTTACCTCCCCAGTTTTCCACTTTACAATGCCTTGCCATACCATGTGGTTTTTTCAGCTTTCAGGCCCTGGAGGCGGATACGACGACAGCAGTGCTTATACGAATTTTCGTCTGGAATGGGTTTAGTATCTATTCGGAGTGCGGGCTTGCCAATTGTCCCCCCGGCGCATGGCGGCAGCATCATCACTGGCATGAAACATTTGGAGCAGCCATTCTATAATACCGGGCCAGAGACCTGCCCATTACCAATCCTGCAGGCAAGTTATACAGGTCATAACTGATAACCAAATAATAGCAGGTCAATCATTACAAATAAGTTTTAGATGACTTATTCCCATCTAGGATGTGTGGGAGAGTTGACGGTATCTAGCATGTACTGATTTTTGTTTAGTCACATTTAATTGCTGACGAGGAGCAAAATGATGGAGGTTTCATACCAAGCGTCCTAGTGCCGGGACCCTAGAGATCAGATGGTCAAGCCAGAAGGAAGTGGCCATCAAACATAAAGACCTTTAACAGCTAACTTGAATATGAAACAGCATTAAGAGTTTTGAGCTGGAGGGGACAGGAATGGTGTGCGCAAAGCAGCCAATATAGGTGGACGAAGCGGCTTCAATACGGTGATGCGGTGACGCCCATCTGACTCAAGGGAGGCAAATTCCACTGCATATTTGTTGGATTGAAGGCGTGTTGACGCTTATTCACCTATATATATATATATATATATATATATATATATTATATATATATATATATATATATATATATATATATATATATATATATATAAAGACATTTATAAGAAGTTGGTGATTGTTTCATTATTTACTATGAAAATCGTAAACCACGTTTCAACAACACGAGTTTTGAGGAGGAGTGGGCGAACAAGAAAAAGGCCAGATTTTTACAATCCAATAGATTAGGTCAAAGTTAGAAAGGTATGAAATTTATATTATTTATATTTAACAGTAGTAGTAGTAGTAGTTAGAATTTAACAGATTATCTTTATTCCCATCTAATATGTGTGGGAGAGTTGACGGTATCTAGCAAGTACCGATTTTTGGTTAAATCTCATATAATTGCTGTCGAGAGCAAAAAATGTAATTTTCTGCAGAGAATATTTACCTACCTTAAAGCGGTCCGGCAGCTTACCTCGCCTCCAGAACGATGGCGGAGAGAGAGAACTACAGAGTACTAATGTAAGAGTTGGGGGCTTGATAAAATCGCCGCGAAGATACTGTCAAATTTGAGCTCTGGTCATGGTGAGAGAGAAAAATTTTCCTGCAGATGAAGCGAAATTATCAACTTAGTGATCGTTGACTTTGTGTGTTCATGGTTGTTTGTAAGCTGCAGCTGAATGACCACTTGTGCAGTCGGCATGCTCAGCCGATGCACCAATAATCTAAGCCAGCGATGAGCTTTTAAGCTGCCACCTTTCTTGCTGTTTTCGGAAAAAATCAGAAGGAACAGATTTATAAAATGTAATGTATGCAGATTATCATTATGTTTTACAAAGTGGAGGAAAACGTTGCCTATATGCCAAGACTCGAATTTGTGTGGAATAGGCATATGTATCTGATGGACAGCCGCGGTCAGGTCCAATGATGATAACTGCAACATTCACCTTTCTTGTTTTCCGTTGCAGCAAGAATTCTAGGGGTGTAAATTAGGTAATGCCCTCGTCATAAAATCCTCTAACAAAAGCCACAGTTCAGAATGAAAGCTATAGGATAATGCCCTGGCTTGAATATAACATTAAAGGACTTGGAAAATTTAAAACCGACATGCCTTTATACGACATGATAGCTGATAAGGCCATGGCACCATGTCGATCCTCTTGGTCTCAGTGTTTTGACAGATGTTCGTTTTACAAAGATGGCAAAAGACCACAATATCAACCTCATAATAACACAAGGGTGTTACTTGATTATATCAAGGCTCCCGAAAAATACATTAAACAAGTTATAGACTACTTTTACTGAGCACACCCCCATTTTGTTCTGGTAAAAGAATTAGAAGAGAAAATGTTTGGCAGAATGTTTTGCAAGGAGACTTTCATGATCCGAAATATCTTCAAACTGTAACCAAAGAACTTGGACGACAACTATACCGACTCTGATATATCCAGACGATGTCGTTAACAAGTGTAAGATAGATATTAATAGATTTGTCATTATCATCGTATCATTATAACTTATAAACAAGGTAAGCATATCGATTTATAAATCTAGACATCTCGAAATGGAATAATAGGTTTCGATATGAAAACACAGCAGCTCCATTCGCGGTCTTCAATGAATATTTTGGTAAGAAGTTTTTATTTCAAAATTCCCATAAGGTGTATTCCCAAAGCTTGGTTGCATACCAACGAAGACTTTACGATGGAGTTTTACCCGATACTGAACCTAACAGCGGACAAGGTGGACATAGGTTTCATAGATGAGGATTTGAGACATTGCGTCATAAAGGATGGATCATTCTCACAATCAACGCCATCTTAGCGCATGCCTTCAACTATGGTTATGTTATTACTATCTTGGGACAATGAGACAACCAAGTTATCTGTCTTGAAGTTCCATCTACAATACCTAATAGGGCTTTTGTTGATAAATATCTGATAAGTCTTGAAAGCTACCTTGCGAGATTGGGTTTGCCACTGAAGCCAGAGGAGACTTATGTATCCTCAGTATTATTTTCGTATGGTAAGCAGCACTTTTACAAGGGGTCTGAAGTCGAAAACAGTAGGAAGAAGATACGAAGATCTTTCCCAGATGGCAACGAATTGTTTGTTAGTATTGATGATGATCTCTGCTCTGCTATGACGGGCACAGAATCATGCGCTCGTTCTAGTATTTCCCCTATACCTTCTCTAATCATGGGATTATTTATTCCTGTAGAATTGTTCCTTAGAAATAATATTTGGTCAAGCGAACTTGAGTATTTGGACTGTATAAATATGATATTTCACAATCATTGTATTGGTGGGATGAGCCAGTGGTCGCCTATCTCTCATTTTATGAGAGGATTTGAGAATCCTATATCTTACCATCTTTCACTTCTTAAACATTGGAAAGCATGTTTTTACTGCTCAGATACAATAAACATATAATAAATATTTTAATATTAAAATTCCCTCAACCACTGAAATACAGTCATTATTAGAAAATCCACACTCTTTGAACATAATACACAAAATGATTGCGAGACGCTGCAACTCAATATCTTATCGAGAATATCACCAATCCTGAAATAAGGAAGTAGCTTGATTACTATACAGAGGAATCTAAGGCAATGTTTATTAATCAGTTATGGAGTGCTACTCCGTTCTACGCTACATGGAGCTCTGAAGTATATAGATGTTCTAATATTGGGATAACAGACAATCTCTCAACCAGACTCACAAAAATACTGTATTTTATTAACACGAATTACCACAAGCCCAATGTTAATGAGGGAATTCAGAAAATAATGACTTGCCTAAGTGAAGAAGTGAAGAAGAGGCTATATTCTAAAGGGAAACTACAATATACATACAACTTATATGATTTCATAGATGAGTATGATTGCTCTACGGATATGGCAAATGAATTGAGATGTGTAACTTGGGGCAAACAAATATTTGGCGTTACGACTCCATTCCCAGGTGAACAGATAAGGCTTACTCCTACGAGATTTGAAAAACAGTCTGGTTATATATCTGTCACGTGTGACGAAATTAATTCCTCAAATAAGTCCACTTTTTATTCAGACCACAGAGGTTCGTATAAACCTTATTTCGGGAGCGAAACAGCGGAAAGGATAGTGAGAAACCCTTCTCTTTAGATAGATATTATGGGGTTGGGACCAGAAATAAGGAGATTAATAACCCTCAAAGCTTGGGCAGAAACTTACAGGCTCCGAGAGTATACTTAATGATCAATTTAAACTTATGATAAGTGACATAAAGTTGGATTCTGAGCTGTTAATGGATCCGCAGATGGCATACATCGATAGAGGAACATTAGATCATAGGTTACAATCAGCATACCACAGCAGAACTTATTTGACCAACTCTATGCAAAATGTTTCAACACATTTTTATGTTTCCACAACAAACCTCAGTCCAGAATTGAAGGCATCAGATAGAACTATTGTGTACCAGTCAATAAGAATATATCTATATACCATATGTCCTGAACTTTTCACTCATTTGAGACAAAAACAACTTAAATTTAGCTTTAATTGTCCCGGGTGCATAAAGCCCGTCCCAGATACTAAGATATCATTAAATTATGGTGGAACACGGCCACAAGAAACAATATTCCCTAATCAGTCTAGTATTAATTTGAAAATTATATATGGAACGATGAACAAGAATCAAGCACTTGGAATTCTTTTAGGGTCAAAGTTAGGGATGGCTGATAAAACGGCAATCATGTTACATGACTGTTATAACCCTATTGAGATTAAGGTAACCCAATCAAAATCAACTCTGATCAACCTTAATGAGTTAAGGAATTCAAACTTATCTTTTTTCTTCAATTGTATTTCATTCAGGGATTATACTTATACTAAATAAACTTCAATTATCATATAAACTTTACCACTTTAACTTATTTGAGACTACAGCACACCACTTTTTACTAGCAGGATTGGTAAATAAAGTAGTTTCTTTCTTCGGCGTTCCTCTTCCAACATCAAAAAGTTCATTATCTGAAAGTAAACTATGAGAACATTTAACTGTTCAAATTGTTAACTTTATATCAGAAAATAGGTTAAAATGGATCATAACAGATAACATGGATTATCAATTAAGTATTAACTTGTTGAGAAAGAGATTGAGATCACATCCACTATTCCCATTATCAATTTTTGTTCCACTATTCCCATTATCAATTTTTGTAAGTCCACAAGAAACAAAAAGAGGAAGAGAGACGAAGCAGATGATCATAGAACTTTAATACTGAATGAAAAAATTAGAAAATACAGGTCCTAAGATGTGTGATATTCCTAGTCATCAAGCTTGGAATCAAAGAAGAATGATTATATCAGGATCCTTCCAGACTAAGAAAGAATGTGAGTTGTATAGGAACATGGAACTTCTTAAAACTTTCACTTATAAGGTAATATTACCAGATACAAAACTTGATCAAGACATAGTGTATGATATAGTGCATACAGCTATTAAAGAAAACTGTAGACGAATCTTTACTAAAGATGACTTAAGAAGATTAAAGATAAGATTATATTATAGAGAATTAAATAAAAA
>JABUQX010125689.1:32500-37458 GCA_015478945.1 Trachelipus rathkii
GCATGGACAGCTTCATCGGTTCGCGTCGCGGTACATGAATTTGGGCATATCATATATATATATATATATATATATATAATATATATATATATTATATATATATATATATTATATTATATATATATATATATATATATATTATATCTAAAAGCGGCCCGGTGTCTCAGTGGTAAGAATGTGGGCTCGACTCGGTCTACTCGCACGATAGTCTTTGATTAGGGCTCTACAACGTGACGGTGGTGGTTATCAATATATATAATAATATATATTATATAATTATATATTATATATATATATATATATTATTAAATATAATATATATATATATATATAATATTATATATAATATATATAAGGGGCTTAATTTTACCTTTCGGCTGCAGAAAAATAAAACAAAGTCCACTCGATATTTTATGGGAATTAACGATACCATTGATACTTGTAATATTAAATCGATTAGTTGGTAAATCGATTATTTGTATTAGATATGAATAAAATACCAAACCAGTGTTGCCAATTTGGTGCATTTTGCAATAGATTCTAGTGCGTTTATTGCTACTTTGGTGCAAAATTTTACTGCTTTTATTCCTTATTTAATTATTATTGCTACTTCAGTGCAAAATTTTACTGCTTTTATTGCTTCCTTACTTATTTGCATTTTTTTTTTTTTATCAAATATTGACATTTTACTTTTTTTTATAAAATTCTAGTACCTTCTCATATTTTGAGTTGGCAACAGTTAACAAAACATTGGATCAGTATTGGTTCAAACTTTGTATTCGTCGGTTATGTTTAGTGGAGTTGTCAGCGTAAGTTTAAAAATGAATGTTAGTGATTTGTTTCATATATGCCAAACGATTGGAGTTTTTTGCTAGGTTTTTTTTAGCAATGTTTTATTTTGTAACAACATGTACAGTAGGCAAAAGGTATCAATGTACGTTGATTTTAGTCCAAAAGAGTTTGTAGAAACTGTTAAACTTTTTTTCCGTGAGATTATATATAAATATATATAAATATATATATTTATATATATATAGTAAATATAGTATATATATATATATATATATATATATATATATATATATAGATCCTTTGGCAGCCTACTAAACAGTCTTCCAGTAAAAGTTAGAGCTAGTTTAACGGCATCAGGGATCAGCTAAATTTTATAGCTACTTTTACGGGACAAGTGAGTCAACGAGCCCCTAAAATGGAGTATTTACTTTTTAGGGCTCTGAAGCCGATGGGGACGGAGGGGGGGACGTATTCATACCCCGGAGGGGATGGTAGGAGGAGGGGCGGAAAAACCCCCGCGACACCCAAAGACCAAGAGCGGGGTTCGGAAGACCATCCCCGAGGGGGGAATTAGTCCCCCCCGTAGTCCACCTAGAGGCCCCGACTCCTGAACTCCTGACATGGAGTGGACTACCCGTGGGTATTCGTTAGCTGATATACCCTCCAAACAAACAAATCAAAAATTGGGTAATTTATTCGCAACAATCTATTCGAACTCTATAAATCTCAAAACCATTTGGGACATTTGATTTACTATATATATATATATATATATATAGTATATGTATAGTATAATATATAATTATATAATATATATATATATATATATATATATATATATATATATATATGGCTATTGTTCTATATTTGAATCAAATTCATTTTTCCTGTAAAAATTTTCTAAGTTCAAAAAAATTCTAAGTTCTTAAGTTTAGTTAATTTTTTTAAGAAAAATTCTTTTAGTGGCAAGCTTTTGGCATAAAATTACAGAAGCTTGCCACTAAAGAATTTTTCTTAAAAAACTTAACTTAAAACTTAACTTTTCTGAACTTACGAAATTTTTTTGAACTTAGAAAATTTTTTCAGAAAAATATGAACTGATTCTAATAATAGAACTTTCCCATATATATTATATATATATATATATTATATATACTATATTATATATATATATATATTATATTATATATTATATATATATATATATATATATATATATATATATATATATATATATATATATATATATATATATATATTATATACTAATGTATCGATTACAAATATCGATTTTATGTATTGACATAACAAAGTAATGATTTTCGATTTAATCCGAACCAACAAAATATCGAAAATACTTCTTAAAAAAATTAGTGCTTGCCAAGAAAAATTTACCTATATATATTATATATATATATATATTATATATATATATATATATATATATAATTATATATATATATATTATATATATATATATATATTATAATATATATATATATATATATATATTATTCTATAATTTGAATTAGTCTGCAATTACTTCTAAAAACCTCATGCATACCTACCTTTTTAAGAAAATTGTTTAATGGTAAGCTTCTGGCATAATTTCAGAAGCTTTTCCCACTTAAAGAATTTTTCTTTAAAAGAATTTTTTTTTTCCAAGAAAATAAACACGATTCAAATCTAAGATATTTACCATATTTATAATATAATATATATATATATATATATATATATATATATATATATATATATATATAATATTATTAGCTTATTATATATATTATATATATATTATATATATATATATATATATATATATATATTATGGAAGCACCTATTCTTTTCTTTAGGCTATTTTAAAGATGTATATCCAAATTACAACGAATATTTTTATTTTTTTTTTTCAACTTCTTTTGGCTTTATTTAGCTGATTAAAAAGTACTCGGGAGGTTTCATCAAAACGAAAGGATTTCTGTGATTGATGTTGCTGGCAAGGGCCCTGTTAATGTTAACGAATGTTAAGTTTTGATAATTTTTTTTTTTAAATATATTTCTTAGTATATGATTCCTAACTAATCATTTAAGCTGGTGACGGACATGAATTCAAAAAATATATAGGGACCTGTTACGTTTACGACTCCTTTAAAGTTTCATTTTTTTTTTTAAACTGCGGTTTAACTCTTGGGTAATTCCTTTAAAAGATGGTAAAAGTTCGGGGTCCCTCTTGGCCTTCCGGGGAACGACAGGGGTAGGACTATTTCTCCCCCTCCTGGGAAGGGTCTCCGGAATCCCCCGCTCTTTGGGTATTTGGGTTTCTGTCGCGGGGGTCCTCCTAGGGGTATGGAAACGTCTTCCTCTGTCTCCCGTCGACGTTGCCGAGCCCCTTTTTTTTTTTTTTACATTTTTATAAGAAGCTTTTTATGCTGATTTCCAAATTAGTAATTGGTTTTTTCTGTAAGTGCCGTACTTTTCGAGATAATTTCATTTTTAATTTTTTTTATTTTTTACTTTTTGTAATCTTTATATGCGGATTCCAAATATGTAATGGGTTTTCCTGTAAGTGTCGTACTTTTCGAGATATTTCATTTTTTTTAAAAATGTTTTTTATATATAATATGATTTTTAAAAAAATTATTTAAAAATATTTTCGAAACTTTTGAATCAATGTCCGTCACCAACAAATTCATTGTTTAGTATCATATACTAACTAATGTTAAAAAAAAATCAAACTGGCGGAGGTAAGTATACAACAAGGACTAACATAATGAGCCACCGGGCTAACCACGTCTTTGCAGATCTTCGCCATTAGGCGGACAGACATATGGCGGTCGCACAAAACTCTGGCGACATGGACTAGCTCAATAATCTGGAAAGTTTCACCATCATTGCTGATGATTAGGTTTGACAAAGCACCGGAATTTTCCGCACCGCACCCGGTGCGTCGGCCAAAACTAAACCAGAGATACCTGAACTTGGGGACTTAGCTGTTCTTTACCGTCGATACTAATGGTTCCATCTGTCTGGGGCCTACTTTCCATGTGCTGTTTTTTTTTTTTTTTTTTTTTTGTTAAGTTGCAGGCCTAACTTCTCCGAGTCTTCCACTGCTGCGTTTGTTCTTAAGGGTTGCAGACTCATTTCGTCTGCTAGAAAGATATCGTCGGCGTAGAGAATCGACCAGGGATGAGGTTTCTGAATATTGGCAGTCACCTCATTCATGCAAAGTTCAAACAAGAGAGGCAAGAGGTCCTAACCATTGTGAACTTTAATATTAAAAAAAAGACCCTGTTCTTGCTGGGGACAAATCGCACTAACCTTGATTAATTGTGGCAAGGCAGTCTGATCTATCAGACGTAGGCCTCCGGGGCACCGTGCAATCTCAGGGTGTGCCAGATAATCTCATGTGGAAATATTTCGATATATATATATATATACTATACTATATATAATATATATATATATATATATATTATATATATATATATAATATATATTTATATATATATATATAATATTACTTATTGGCCACAACGGAACGGGAGGTCGGAATCAGAAAAAAAAAAAATCGGATTCACACAGGTAGCCTCCATGATACATAAATTGATGTTCTAGGGTGGAAATTAAATTTTTTTTTTTCCTGCTCTAGGGGTGAAATGAGGTGAGGTTAGGTTTAGGTCACCCCTAGGAAAAAAATTCCATTTCGTATAAAAAAAGGTTTTTGTCCTTAAAACAAATCTTTTTTTCCCTTTTAGGTTTACCGTAGAAAGCAACTAATTTTCAATGCATTTTACTCATCGATCCAAAAACAAGCAAATAAATTTTTTTATTTGCTTTAGTTTTAATTTCGCCCCTAAAAAGTTTATTTTAGTTTAAATTTAGGTTGATATACAAGTAACATTTACTAGTGTGGGCGTAAAGTAACTTTAAAAATATATATATATATATTATATATATATATTATATATATATATATTAGTTATATATATATATATATTATATATATATATAATATATATATAACTTTTGGCATTATAAATATCATAATGGAAAAATTAAAGCTCGAATAAAGAATTTTTTCAAAATTCTACTCAAGTTTTTTAGTAATCAAACCAAAATAGATACGGTACCCCTGTATGTACGGTACAATACTTTATAGTATTAAT
>JABUQX010125690.1:7500-31801 GCA_015478945.1 Trachelipus rathkii
TTCGCTCTGATATGATTCTGTTGTTAATACTCAACTGAAAAGGCCAATCATCTCTTTGGCCTCCTATTTTCCACTAATTCAACCCTGGACGATTCTGGTATTCCTCTTCCTCCTCCTTCTCCTCTCAGGTATCATATGCATTTACCTGAGATTACATGTGATCTGGTGAATGGGCTCCTGGATTCTATAAACATCTATGAACGTTGGGAAGGCGGGTGGCCCGGATAGCATCCTCTCGAGTTTTGAGGAAGTGTGCTTCCGAGCTGACCCACCCCACGTTCAACTATATTCTCTAATCTCTATGTCTCAATACTAATTCTCAGTATTTGGAAGCGCATATGTGAAACCTATTCCGAAAATGATGCTGCTCTGATCCATCTAACTATCGCGCCTATAGCTCTCACTTGTATTATTTCTAGATCTTTGAAACCCTTCTCAACTTTCACTTCTTAGATCATCTGGAATCTTTCCTTTTTTTCTGATTACCAGTACGGCTTTTCGGTGCTCGAGATCTACTGGCGATATACTTTCTATTTAACGATTTATGGTTTTCCTTACGCCAGGAGCAAAGGAAGACTTGTGTATTGGTGGCGCTTGACATATCAAAGCATTTGTTAAGTGCTGGCATCGTCACTGCTCTCAAGTTCCTCCTTTGGGTTTCTTTTCTCTTTGCTTACCCATGTAGCTTTCTTTCAAATCGCTCAATATTGGCTGTTGTTGATGGGGGCGACTTCTTTTCTGTCAATAGTGGGGTTCCCTCAGGGTTCTGTTTATCTCCAACTTTCTTACTTTTCATCAATGATCTTCTCACCTGCATCTAACTCTATCCACTCATATGTCGATGACTTGACCCGTTCATTCTTCAACTCGTATCAATTCTGCTCTCTCTTTTACTTCTAGAATTGCCTCTCGACTTAATCTTTTCCGATTCTATTCTTGTTGATCTGGATAGAATTTCAGAGGTTGAGTCGTCTCAAGCTTGTGAAATCTAATTCTTTAAAAACCTAACTTCTTCAAATCTTCCTCTCTAAGACGCTTCTATATCTTTCGACAGTTCTCTCGTCTCCTGTTGACAATATAAACATCCTTGGCCTTAACATAAACAAAAATGTTTTGAAAACCTCAAATCACAGTGGTTGCTATGGCGGCACTCAAAGAAACTGGGAGTTCTGTTTAGAGTGCGAGACTTTTTTTCTTCTTCTCAGTTACTCCACCTATACAAGGTCATCGCAGTTGTGATACCGCCCCATATCAGGTGGGGGGCGGGGGCTCTGGTTTCATCCGGCTTTTGGATAGGGTCGAGTCAAATGCCAAAGACTTATAAACTGTCCTGTACTTTCTAGTTCACTTGACCCTTTATATTTGCCGGCGCGATGTTGGTGCTTTATCCTTTTTATATAGGTACTGTAGGGGCAGTGCTCGAGGGAACTATCCACTCGCGTACCACCACCTTTACGACGCCCTCGTAGCACAAGGGGTGCTGTGTCGGCACATGAGTTTTGTGTTGATGTTAGGAACTCCAGACTGGTTCGCTGCGGTGCTTCTTTCTTTCCTGCCACTTCTGTTCTGTGGAATTCTCTTCCATCATCTGTGTTTCCTACTCAATTTAATTTCCCTCACTTTAAAACCTGCGTCTGTGCTCATCTGCGTAATTTGCGTTAGATGGATTTTTGAGGCGTTCAACACACACTCCTTGAATAGGGTTCTGCCAGTGAGTGGCGATGACAACTGTAAAAAAATAAATAAATAAAAGGTTCTAATAAGGAGTTCCTTAAGCTAGCTGAAACCCCACAAGAATGGCACCTCCGACGATGAACCACTTCGAGGAATGCATTAAAATAGCATAACCGAGGAGCTTGCTCGCTTGACAGAAAAAAAGGAGACAGAGAAGTGGAAGCCGCCTTATCTGCAACCCCTGGCAACAGCACTGATAGTGATGGTGGCTTTTCAGCAAATATACCTACTGAAGATGAGGATTTGCATATGTTAGACTTTGATAAGTTGATGGCCGAAATTGCATTGACATCTCATTCACCTTCAAAAGAATCACACCAGGGAACCTCATCATAAAAACTGAAGAGACAGTCATCAAGGAGCAAAGATAATTCAAATTTGCAGTATCTGTGAAAGAGGAGATGACGCGGCTCTACGAAAACATGAGATGCTGCCTACAGAAAAGAATCCTTTCATGCGTGAAAATGGGCCAAGGTTTTCATTATTATCAGTGCTTGCAGGCAAATAATTATCAGCACCTCCTTCATCAGTCGAGACGTATTTATAGTGTAGTGTTAGGAATGTAAACACCAAAAGGAACAGTCTCTCGCTAGATACTAGTAGAGAAAGCTTAATGTTTTTGCATCACAATTTAAGAATTTTGAACATTGAATGATATCTATCTTAAGGGTATTTTATTATGTCATGTTTGAGTAATAGCGTTTTTTTATTTTAACTTTTCGGCTGATTAATTGAGGTCTCTTTTTTCATTATTTTTATTCTCTATATTGTAGCTAGTTAAGGAATCTTCTTGTAAATTGTAATCATGTTAAAACATAAAAGCTAGTAGCTAATTTGTGAATTTTTGAATTTGAGTTTTGAATGATATCTATCTTAAAGGAGTATTTTATTATGTCATGTTTGAGTAGCGTTTTTTATTTTAACTTTTCGGCTGATTAATTGAGGTTTCTTCTTTCATTATTTTTATTCTTTATTTTGTAGCTAGTTAAAGAATCTTCTTGTAAATTGTAATCATGTTAAAACATAAAAGCTAGTAGCTAAACTTTGTTAATACTTACTTGAAAATGGAAATGGAATATTTTTTAAATAAACACAAGCATAAAGTTATTAGTATTATATTTGCAATTATTATTCCTTAAAGGTACTATTTTAATTTATAAAATAAATATACTTGGGCACAACCAAATATGAAATATAAATGACTAAGTATTGTTTGTACAGGGAATGCAATCTTGAGTTGCCTAGCAGTGCACAAATGTTCTATCTTATTAATATTATTTATTATATTATTTAAAGTATCGGTATCGGTACATCGGTATCAGTATCGGTATCGACACCCTAAAAAAATAGAGTAATCGATTATCCGGTATCGGGTATCGACCTCTTTCTGAGGTATCAGGGTTAATCCTAATAATATTGCCTGTAATAATATAATATGTAATAATAATAATAATAATATAATTTAATATGTAATATGCGTGCATGTAATATATATATATATAACAATAAACTAATAATATATATATAATAATAATAATAATATAATAATATGTATACATATATAATAATAATAATAATAATAATAATATATATGTAGATAATAACACATTATAATAATAATACTGAAAACTATGTGTATATTATGATATCCAATTTGCCTTTAACATAATATATAATAATAATGATAACAATAATATGTATATAATAACAATAATAGTGGTAAGTTTATATAACATATATATATATATATATATATATATATATATATAACTATATATATATAAATATATATATATATATATATATATATATATATATATATATACACAGTATATATATATATATATATATATATATATATATATATATATATATATAATATATAAGAGAAACACATATACATATCTATATAATATATATATATATATATGTCAATATTTTTTTCCAATATATGTACGAATGGGATCTGTCAGAAAGGAATCTTTTCTTCAACCTATGGTTGAAAACATTCGGACATGCTGAATATGAATTTTTATTTATATAGATCTAAATATATATATAATATATGTATATATAACTGCTAATATATATATATATAATAAATATATATATATCTTTTTATATATATATATATATATAACATATATATATATATTATCATTACTATTCTTTTATTTACAATTTAGTTCAGAGTCTATCCTTTAAAAAAAAAAAAACATTTCACTCCTAATCCTAAGCGGGTTCTAAAACCTTCGATGTTTCTTAGCAACATCTTTTGAGATTCTCTCTCTCTTTCTCTCTATATATATATATATATATATATATATATATATATATATATATATATATATATATATATATATATATATATATATATATATATATATATATATATATATATATATATATATATATATATGAGAGAGATGATCTCTTGAACTATTAGCAGATAATAAAATTAATCACCTCAGGTACAACTTATTAATTAAAAGAGGGTTTATAAAATAGCTGATAGGTTTTCTTTCTTTATTAACATCCCTTTTTGTTATTTTAATCACAGATATATAATAGAATTTTCTATGTTATATAATAATAGAAATGGAAATTGTTATCATTTGATTTCCATTAATTATATAATTTTGAACGATTGGCAGGGTGTGGGAGAAAAGTGCTTCATAAGCCCTGCAAGATTTCACTCACCATTCTTTTATTTATATTTTATTATATTATTCATGATCCATTAGGTTTCTTTATTAAGAAAACTTTTACAAGAGATATTTTTTATAGGGATATTATTTATGATTTTTCATTTTAATTTAAATATGTTTAGTTATATAAAATGGGTCGCCAAAGGGTAAGGCCCTTGTAGACTTATCAGCACAATATCTGGGCTGTAACTCCCAACTTTTCTCCAGCTCGAATTTAGGAAAATTTCAACCAGTAAAAAAGAGCGTCACTCATTGGTCCCTTTGATTTTACATAATATAACAAACTAAAAGCAGTTATGTATAATCTTATAACATGTAGGCAATTTTACCTTACATAAAAACACATAACATTCTTATAGGCATTGTTTACAAGTTCTTAATAGATGTGTACCATAAGTTTGCCAATAAAGATAGTTGGTGCACATTTACACATATTCTTCATAAATTTATATGGACTTAAGCTCAAGATAGCGCTTGATACACACACACACATACACACACACACACGCACGCACGCACACACATACGCATACCTCATCAATTGAGAAGGGTTCTTACTACACGCCTTGCTACACAATCTAATCATTTCTGTCCAATTCTCTGACCCCAGACTTAACAGCTATGCTCAATCTTACACGTACTCTTCTGGTATAGTTTGAAACACCCTTCCTTGATCTATTTTCCCAACTAGCTTTGACTTGCACACTTTCAAATGATGTGTATCAGGGCATGTCGGCCTTTGAACAGGATCCTGTTTAGGAATTTACCCTAACTCGTGGAATTTGGTACGAATCTGGCCTTTGCCCACCAGAGGAGACATTATATATATATATATATATATATATATATATATATATATATATATATATATATATATATATATATATATAGATATATATATATCTATATATATATATATATAGATATATATATATATATATATATATATATATATATATATATAATATATATATATATATATATGGCATGTGTGTGTCAGACATTTTTGTTCATTCAGCCACCACTTATGACAAATAAAGAAATACTTAAAAAATAGCTAAACCAAACACCTACCGTTAATCAAACTATGCGAAAGTTTTACAAATGTGGGTAGACGTGTCCCTCGAAAAGAGGCGTATTGTATTCAGTGGAAGAAACGGCAGCAATTTAAACTTAATACCCCAAGTGCCGAGAGAGTAAAATGGGGTGTTGCAGTGAAGGAAATTGTTAGTTTTTTTTAGCTCTTTTAGATATCTATATATCTATTTCCTATATGTTTCCTATTTGTCAGAAACAAAAATTTAATGATGAACAAAATATTTGAACTTTGAACGTTCGTCAGTTATGATTCAATCGTGGTACAATCGTGGTACAATCTCCCTCCTTGAAATGGGCCGAGCCCGTGAGTGGTGGTTGACTAAAAAAATGTAGAGTTAAAGAGTCGCAAGGCAAGGGGATAGGGTTCGATCCCTCGTCCTTACTAGGTAATCATTACTTAGTATATATAGGTCAATGCCCGTATATGTTAATATATTCATTTTATATATAGTATATTATATATAAATATTAATAAGCTTCTAGTTAAATTGAAAATACATCTATTAAAATTTATAAATTATAATTTATATAATAATAATTATATATTATATCTTCTATATTATATTAATTATCATTATGAATATTATATATATTATATATATTAATATATACTAAAAGTTACTGATTATATATATTAATTAAATATATTAGATAATGTACGTTATATTAAAAGAATATGATATATATTATAATTAATATATATATATATATTAAATATTAAATACTTCTATTATTTATAATATTATATATATATATAGTAGGTCATTATATTACTATTATTATATAATTATATTACTAATAATAACGTGAATGATAATTATATATTATAATATATATAATAGATGGAATATATAATTTATATATTAACTATATAATATATATAATAATTAATTATTAGTAAATGTAATATTTATATATATTAAATATAACTAACAAATAAAAATTTATATATATTATATATATAAATAAACTATAAATATATATATATAATATAAATGTATATATGTTATTTATAAGTAATATATTAATATTTAATTATATATATATATATCGGATGTATATATAAGTATATCTATAATATATATTATGATAAATATATATAATATCTAATTATTAATATATATATAATATAATATATATATTAAATAATATATATATATCACCATATTATATATGATAATCACTTAATATATTAGTGAGTATGATAATTATATACTATATATATCATAATATTATATCAATATATTATATATAATATCATAATATCATATACAATATATATATATATAATATATAATTAATAGTATTATATATATATATATTATATATATATAAATATTACATATAATAGTATATTATATATAATAATATATATATCTAAAAATCATTAAATAAATTAGTTACTTTATTATCATAATATATATATATTTATATAATATCATTTATGATAAGGTGTAAATATATATATACGAGAGAGTACTAAATATATATATTATATTTTTACTTGTATAATTATTTTATGGAGTTTAACAATGAACCTAGTACATATAAAGTTATAAAATATATATATTACATTTTTTATATGTTTTTAACATTAATAATATATATATATATATATAATTATATATTATATATATAATAATATAATATAGGGTATATATAATAATATATTACTATATTAATATAATATATATACATATATTATTTTTCAAATTAATAATATTAATTAATGATAAAATAAAATATATTAATAACTCTTTTTTGAATATATATATATAAATATATATATTATTATATAATAATATACTATACTATATATGAATATATTATAATTATTAGGTATTATATATTAATATATTAGTATTAATATTTAATATATATATAATTATAATAATATATATATATATAATTATTAATATATATATATTAATTATAATAATATATAAATATATATTACATATATATATTATATATATATTAAATATTATATAAAATATATATATATACTTATATATATAATATATATAATATATATAATATATATATAAATAATAATAAAAATAAATATAATGTATTAATACTTTATATATTATTAATACATTTATATATATTATATATCAGTATAATATATTACAAATAAAATTATATATATATATATATAGTATAATTAATTAATTATTATATATATATATATATATTATAATATATAATATAAAATATATAATATAATTAAATATTATAACCTAATATATATATATATAATATATTATATAATATATCTATATTATAAAATTATTTATTAATAATTATTCTTATTATTCTTAACTTATCTAATTCTTCTTATATTTAATTATTATAATTATTTATTATATTATTTAATATATTATTAATAATTATTATTATTATTATTATTATTTAATTTATTAATTAATGAATAGTTAATAAGTCGTTATATTGAAAAATCAAGCATCCTGAAGTGTACGACATAAATTTACAATAATTATTTTTAGTTGACCAAATCAGTTACTTTTATTATAAATATTATCCTGACTCTTACTTCATCAATTTAAATTTTAGTATTATGTATATTGTGTTTCACTAATATTTAATTAGCTCTAAATAGTTGTTCATGGTGCCGCTAATAAAAATTATTGTATTTAGCTTTTATGGAATTTCTACAATAATATAGTAAATAATAAGTAATATTATTTGAAATAGAAAATTTTCCAATTAAGTGCCGCCCTCTCCCCTGGTCATATTCTAATATTAATTAAAAGTGGTATAATTAACTATGTTAGTGCTTTTTATTATGCGTAATATTTATATGTGTTTGAGCTTTGATAAAATAAAATACAATTAATGCAATAATTTATTTAAAAAAATTTAAAATAAAATATGAGATTATACTACTAGTCCTTAGGATTTATCGTTATTAGGAAAAAAACCAATAAAAAATTTTTTATAGACAAATTGAGGCAATTTTATATTTTACCTATTTTTCAATTTTTCGTATTATATACTTTATTCATATGATCTAAAACTTGAATACAGATTATATATTAATTTATATTAACATTATGACTGTACGAAAATATATTTTATTGTTTGCCTTATGTAGTGATATTCTGTTTGTTATTTTTATAAATAATTTATTATATTCTATATAATTATTATTAGTATCAGCACGTACCCGGATTAACACTTATTATATAAAATTGAGCTACTGAAAACACTATGATGAGGTTAATAACATGACAGGCTCATTTTCAAAAGCTTTTATCAATATAATTTAATTTAAAAAATAATAATAAGTGACTCAAAAAACGTATGGTACGGATGTAATAAATTTTAACAGTGCTATCTTTAAATTAAAATGAACTTAACAAACTAATAACTAGATATACCGTTGTGATATCTAAGGCTAATAATATTTAGATATATTTTATATTCATACTATTTAAATTAAAATATTATATATATATATATATAATATATATAGTATATATTAATATATTAGAACCTTTCTCATAATTTACTTTTAATAGACCACCTACTCATAGAATATAGACTTAACCACAAATATGATTATTGTGAGATAACTAATAAGTCTATAAGAATCAAGACCTAAATGTCATTAATAGCTTGAGTTAACTAATTAAAACCAAGAACACGCTTCCTTAAAGGATCTTCTGGCGAAATCATTGAGGAAAATAATTATTTAGACAAGCATGTTTGGAACATCCAACTGATGAGTAAATCTTACCTTTCTACCGCAGCTAAAGAACACACAAAAAAAGTACACAACTACAATAAGACCATCACAAATGAAGGAAAAAAGAGAAACCTTACATAACTTTACGTGTACTTGATACTTATCAGTACCTGGCTGAACGCTTTTTCCGGATATGGTATTTAGAGATAAAATATTCAACACTGATGAATGAATAGTGCATACTTCAAAAATATTGTGTATTTATGAATTTTCATAATAAGATGGATAAGGAGGGTCGTGGTGTTCAAAATATATTCACCAATCGCAGGACCCCTGGCTGATATTTCGCTATAAGCAAAGGTTTTCTCACATTAGGGAAAAAAAAGCTATATTGAAAAATTTTAAATTAACCACTCACGCCATGAATAATATAGTATTATTTAATATTACGTTATAAATAAGAAATTTGGATTAAAATATCACTGTTAATTGCATTATGAATAATTATTAGCTCGTTAGATTATGTTTGATGACAATGATAAATGGATTAAAAGGCCTTGAAAACTGTCAATTCAATAAACAGAAATGTAAAATTTATAGAAGAAAAGTATATATAGCCGACTAAGCATGATCTAGAAATACATGTAAAAAAGATAATACGTCATTACATATTAAAGTTGAAAACATAGATGTTAACTTATAAAGATGTCATGGATCGCGTATACTAACATGAATCTGGATATCATTCGAAAAACAGATAAAAAAGATCCATCCAAGGAGAGAAGTTCTAGAGGTATAAGTACCATAATCTTTTCACTCTCGCCGAGAAAGCAAAAGTAAATAATATACTAACTGAGAGTGAAGAAAATAATTTACGAGAGGATTAACAATAAACACATGACTTACCACCATCGCTATATAAGTTAGCGCGAAAGAGTATGCATAAGACGAACAAATGTATCTTCACTATGTAAAACCACTAGAAAATTCTAAACAAGGTCATAAGAATGACCGTGGTTATATAAATCATACTCTAAATGCGGATGTTTTGTTTCAAAATTTACAAGGACGAGGAAGATTGACAAAGAGGAAAATAGACACACATAGGCTCACTAATATAATGAATTACCATTACATTGAGTTTCCATATTATATATGTATGCGTTGGCGAAAGATTACCATGATAAGATACAATATATTAGAAAGAGACACGAAGTGAACACTATACTCACGACGAGCATGTTTTGCGAGGCCGTCTCGAGTAAGTATGAATAAGCTAGTGTCGGAAAAATCATACTAGAGAGCTGAGGACCAATAGTTTCCCTGTCAGTCTGTATATTTAACTGTTAAAGAACAGGAGAGAATGTAAGCTCTACAAAAATCCAATCTCTTATTTTTTAAAAAAGATTAAAACTATGTAAATGAGTGAAATGAGTATTATTTTCTCTCAAAAATCATTAATTGTATATCCTGAGCAGGCGTTTGTCTCAGAGAACAACCACAGCTAACAAAAGGATCATTATAGTGCAGTAATACTGATTACATTTTCAAAAAGATATCATATTGGCAATTGAGAGTACCAGATGTGTTGTGGTGTCAATTAGAGAATATAGGAAGTTTCGAGAAGAGCCCAAAAACAAATTTGTCGTATTAATCTACGAGCCACAAGAGATCAGAATATATATAATAAGATCAATCACGCGAGTTGATCGATGTCTGAGAAGAAAGTGAGGAAACCATTACAATCGATACGAGAGTGACGCAAAACCTCGAGAATCCATATAAGAATATTCTTATTCAATAAAAATCTCAGATCCGAGCAAGCTTTCGAACATAACACTCACTGCTTAGACAAACAGCAATAACCTATCTTCAGGTCGTTCACTCCATGAATTTATGTTGTGTCTCAACGTCTTTGAATTTTAATGCGTAAAGCCCTTTTTTCAGTGTCAGAGAATGCTCGATTGCTTGGAAATATTTTGAGAGCTTATCTCCTGCACAACAGACAACACCTTGAATGAAAACTCAAATTATAGTTATATATCACGACAACACGTAGAAACGAGACATGAGCCTGTGGCGTAAGACGATATTATACTCGCGATATAAAGACATACACGAATTCTATAACAGTAAGTTATCTAATAAACCTGTTATGAGCAAAAGCATATAGAATCTAAAAAGTCCCCATATTCTCAGAGGATCTGGCACACAGATAAAATAGTACCTAAAGTGTTCGTCTATAGACGAATGTTAAAGATGATTATTTCTATCGCACCAATTTTAATGTCTGTATGAGACAGTCGTCTATAGAATTGTAAAGAGAATGTGGGGAGAGAAAAAAACAATGTGACGTATGTCAGCAGCACGTAATATATCACGAAATGATAGGTATTGAGAGTATATATGTCAGGTAGAGAGAGACATAAAGCTAAAAAGAGCTTATATATTTGGTTCTTAAACTAATTAATATTAATGAGGTACTCACAGCTTCCATAGAGAGAGAGCATTGTGATACCTATTGTCTTACGTGAAATGTGTTCCGGTTTCACCGCCCGGAGATTGTCGTTGGAACCTATTCCTATCGCATTGAGAGTAACAGGTCACCTTATCTCTATAACTGAAAAATAGAGACTCACAGAGGTTCCAAATCTTAAAATCTGTATATGTTTAGAAGAGATCAACATCATTTGGCTACTAAAACTGCTAGAACATATTATCTCTTATATGAGATTTTTAACCAGAAATCCAGCACGAGAAGAGTCAGCATGATAAAGAAAATTGCGGAACTATTAATGATGAAATGAATCTAATAACAAAAACTACTTTCAAACGAAATACACAAACCTTTTATCTATGAAGTAAGACTAAACTAAACTAATCTAATAAAAAATAGTAATAATGAATAATATAATCCAAACAGGAAAGGAATAAAAATGAGAATAAATTATTATATTATTAGATGGAGAGAGATATATGCCACCATTAATAAATAAATATGAATAATTAAATCTTTTCTTCAAAGATAATAAAAATTAACAACAACAACATGTGTAAGATTAAATAGAGTTCAAAAGATAATGTGATATTATTACTGTAAATTATAGGAATCAAATTACGTAATAATTATAATAATAAACAACATTATTATCAGTTTAGGCTGATAATATATAGTCTGTGCTGTATAGATTTTTATATCATTTATTTTCTGACCTTCGTTAAATCAGATAAGTATTGTTAGCACTGCTTTTTAAAACTGTTATCTCAATAATTATCCTTATTTATTATCGATACACTCGATTTAATTTAGATAGTCAAATTTAGTTAGTTCTCTATATATCTACGTAGGCAATGAACGGTAACCAGATTAAAATATAAGCTGTTTTATAATAATTAAAAAAAATACATTAGTTAGTATTCTAAATATATAAATAATGTAAAATAAAATGATATTTCAAAGTAAATATTATATCACATATCTAATTAGTCAATTTCCCAGACTTTACCATATTGTACAAGAATTGAAATATAAGAAAGAATAAGGGGATTTGAGAATAGTTATACTAATACTTCATAAATAAGAGAATACGTAAATTGCGCTAGCAGATAAACGTTCGAATATAATATGACATAAAATACCATCCTTCGAAAGACAGTTAATAATGCTATAAAAGTAAAAAGTTAATTCAAATAATATTAAATAGAAAAATAATAAGCCATAAATGAAGGTAATATTATAAAATAAACAAGCTTGAGCCATACAAATGAAGTAAAATGTATAGATTAGAAAGTCCATGCAAAAGTGATGATTTAGATCTATAAGACCTAATACCAAATTACATACTTAAATAGGCATATTCCCAGCATAATATTCAAAAAAATGTTGCAGGAAATAATTAGACAATAATTAATTTCATGAGTCCTAAAATAATAACCTATATATAATCAATATAAATCTGAACAACACATACACTCGAATTATAGAAAAGACCTTTATATCTCAATAAAAATAATAATATATCAGATTTCAATATTAGGCTAAGAAAAAGAATTTAAAACTTATTTCACATGAAATACAATACAAATGGGTCTACACCTAATGAGATCACATGAAATAGTAAGGTAATATTAGAGAGCACTGCTAGTTCACAAGATTATTTACTATCGATGCCTAACGACGATAACCTCCCTCTCCTATTAAGTGAACTGTTAAATGAATCTATGAATTTTGACCGAGCTAGACCCAGAATTAATATTAATAAAACGAAATATCTCTCGAAAAATAATACTAGTTCGAAATAAAGATTAAGTGTTATGACTTATACTTATCGAAAACTCTTGTATATCATTTTGAAAATATGAGCAATGTCGGTAATTGTGTTGTTATCATTGTTGTCGAACATACCACTCATTATTGATAATATAGAGTATTCTTAGTACCTAGAAATTAACGGGAATTTGAGGAGATGAAATGAGTCACTATTTATAGCATAGGAATAAATAAATGAAATAGTACGAAATAAATTAAAAATAAATATAATAAAGAGTATATATATACTAATTTATAATAGTAGGAGACTCACTTATTATTATAACTAGATGTAGGTTAAATAATGATATATTTATTTATATTACTATTTCGAAAATAACTAGAGCTAAATTTCGCAATCAAAATATAAATACTCATATATATATATAATGAGACTAATTTTATATATTATAATATAATTGTAATTAACAGCAAATTTTAGCACAAGAAAAGACACTCTACCAAACATGTTGCAGAGAAGAACCATAGATACGTTTACCGTCCGACTCGGGTTGATAACTATATTAAATATTATAGGTCAACTTTCCTATATATAATACGCTCAAAGAAAATATTTATATATATTAACGGTATTTATAATTTAGTAGTGATACTTTCACAAATTATATACACTGCTCACCTCATTATTGAGTTAACCATATATATATGAGATTTATCATGAGGGAAATTTAAAGATCTTAGTATAATGTAATTAGCTTAAATCATATTATATATAGAATTATAGCTATATATAGATGATATACGGAAAGTATACTTAAATAATAAGTAAATACATATAAATGTAGATCCCTCCTCCCCCTTATTTTATACAATAAAGAGAATGTAACTAAGAGGCCAAAATGCAGCTATATAAACAATTTTAAAGGCTAAATTGCAGTCCCATTACCAAGAAAAAAAGAAATAAAAAAAGAAGTTTGGAGGCAAAGCGACACAATTCTCCGGCAGTACAAGCAGTATATTTGAAGAGTCAGTGAAAAGAATGACTGCTACTCGCTTTTTTAATGAATATAGTATAGAATTAAGAATACGCACTTTTGAGATAAGGAGCGAAGAAAAATTTCAGTATGCACAACTTAATGTGATTGTGAAGTTTGTTGAGAGAGGCCATTATAACTTACATTTTTTCAAGTTTATTTAAGTGTAATATTTCAGTGATGGAGAACGTCTAAAATTTGAGTAAATATTTCATTGTTTAGTGGTGCAAAGATATTATACATTACTTCAAACACTTATGAATATTTTGTTAAATAAAGAAAAATAAATTGGTTTTATTATATAATAAGAAATATTTCGCTTAAGAGTCGAAAAAAGTAAATTCAGTGATATAAGAGTCAACAGGGTAGTCAATATATCTATGTGTAGTCAAGTCATCATATAACTACTGGAGATATATGTTATTGAGAAGATCGCCCAGTAATAAAATCGTTAAACCTTACGAATCAAAGATATACAGAACCGAAAAAGGATAGACCTTAGAAAAAGAGGCGGGAATAATAGAAATTCCACGAATACACGTCGAAGAATTGGAAACTCAGATATAGACCAAGTATATTTATCAGAGAAATAACAACTAAAAATAAATGTAGTTAATATAAGAACGGGGAGAAGTGACGGAATCACATCGTCCGTATGTATAGTCACATATTTTAATATGAATAATAAACTATCCTCAGATGAAAAATTTCAAAGACAAGTAATTGGTGAAGACTGGGAGGCGAGAGAACGGGAGATGGGGAGCAATTCGCCTGTATCATAAAAGTAAAACAATTTATCTCTTTTATGTTCTATTGAAAGATCGGATAGGGATCAAAATATGTTAAGGGTTTGTTGCCACTCTAATACAAAATGGAATGTTTTAATTTATGTAAATAAAAAAAAACTAGCAAATTCTCTTTTTATCCAAATTCTTTGTGGAATGAGAAAATAATTAAAAAGAGCATAACTGATTTATTTTTTGTTCTTAATTAATAAAATTTTTTTAATGTTTGTGTTTATATTAAACAAATTAATTAAATAAATAAACTAAACATATATTCAAATAAGTTATTAACAAATAGTTAGCTACTAGGTTTTATGTTTTTAACATTGATTACAATTTTAAGACTAAGAAAACGGTTCTCTAACTAAGCTACAATATATTAAAATACTAAAAATATTAAGAATAAAATAAAAAATCGTCAAATTAAATCATAGTTTCTCCACAAAATTTGAAAAATATTGAAAATAAATCTTTCAACTTATTAGAATATGTAAGATGACTTAAGAAGCATCTTCCTTTAGTGAAATAGATAGTGCATGTATCAAGTTAATGAAATATTCACTTTTTCACTGTAATTGTTGGAGTGTAAATCACAGACGCTAATCCCTACTAGTAATTCATGGGCCACGAGAGCTGTGTCCCTTTTGGGGGTGGGGAATATTGTACATTCCCTAACCCCTTAATAAACACTAATCACTAAAAAAATATAACTGTACTCTATCTCTCTAGAACTGATGAAAGTGAGAGTGACTTATAAAACATTTCCTTCTATTATACGAAGCTCAAGAAAATTAATTTTAATGTTTACTAAACCAGTTAAGTGATATCCACTAGGCTATCCACTATATATATATAATATAATTATATATATTAAGCATATGAAAGGATTATTCCAGCTTACTTGATCATGTAGGTACTAGCATGCTAAGGTTTGGTGGTAGAGCCTAAAACTCCTCTTTATCACGACCTAGCAAAGTTATTGATTTAAATCTTTATCCTCTCTATGTATGATGGACTGTCATCGTCCATAGTCTTTTACGCGTTAGAGGAGACCTAATCTAAGGTTTGCAAAGATGAGATTTAATTTACCAAAGTTTATGAAAATAGTCTCCCTGACTTATCCTATAATAGTCTAACATAATTCAAATCCTCAAATCTTCAGTAAAGCCGTTTAGTTGATGAAAAGACAGACATCATCTCTCACTATACAGTATAGCTGTACAGAGTATGTGCCTAGATGGAGTTAGTTCGCAGATAAGGCGGCTTTCCATTCATACTTGTATATCTCTTTTTTGTAAAATTTTTTATAGACAAGCGAGCAAGCTCTACCATTGTTATATTAGCATAATTTATTTACATTGCACATATATTTTTAGAAGTGTAGTATTAAATAACTCACGATTACGGCAGGTTGATCATTCACCTTAAGTGGTGGTTAATCCAGCTAGCAGTTGATAAGGAATTCCTTAATTATGAAACCTATTTATATTATTTATTTATTTATATTAATTACAGAATTGGGTCATCAGATATATATACCTATATCTGTGATGAGAGACAACGCACTTCAAGTATCGGAGCAGAGTAACTGACACTATATAGTAGAAGGAAAGAAGGAGTTGTCTTTAGAAATATATACGGCCTCAAAAATCCAATCTTAAGACTGCACAAAATAATTTATTCTGTATTATCTATTGTATATTTAGACAGAGAAAATTTGAGGACACAAGACACAGCAGGAGCCTTTAAAAGGTGATGTAGGTATATTATGTTAAATATTGACCGAGATACACTCACAGTATAGATATGAAATTGTAGAACTAAAAAGAGAGAGAATGAAGATGAAGGGAGAGAAGAAAAACAGGAGAGTGGACTAGGAGAAGAAGAAGAAAGAAGAAGGCACGGAAGATGAAGGAGTAAGGCGACGCAATGTGCTACGTGGGAGAAGAGATGATCATAAAGGCATCAGAAGCAAGAAGAAAAGTCAGAAACAGTCATGAAGTGTGAGACAGAGGAACGAAGCATAAGAGATGAGAGGCAAAAAGCCATGTGAGTATAGTAGAAGAGAGAGAGATGATATCATCACTAATGACATACTAAGCGAGGGTTGATTCGTAAAGTGTGGTTTGATCAGTCGTTGAGTCAGGTTATAGTTCCCCCTCGAGCGAACTATTTGCTTCTGATACAGTAAACCAAAAAATGAGATATAGAAAGTGAGGTATATAAAGTCTAACGTAAACAACATTAACTTTTACCGCGTCAACGAGAGGCAATGAAATATAGAATAACACATTAGGGCGGGTCACAGTGAGCTAGGAAAGTTATAATATGGATAGTTTTATTATAAGTATCACAATCTTTCTCTGTGGACCTTATTATAGATTGTATAACTCGAAACACATTAACCATAAAATGCCACGTGATGAAACCAGACAGAGTTTCTTCCCTGCCGCGCCATCACAGATTGAATGGAGAGGACACGAATTAATTTCAGTTACTCACACTCGTACAATACCCAATGGGCGAGATATGAATGGTCTCTCTTTTTGTAATAATATTTATCAAATAGTGGAGTTAAACGGCGGAGATAAAGAGAGAAGAGAAATGAGTTTATCGCTATACACTAAACGATAAAACTCCCCATGATTGTTTTGAGATGGCGCCACCTACTTAATGACAAATACACTGAGAAGTGATTATGAGATAGGATATTTCATATTAAAACACATTATTGGGTTTAGATGTTAATGTTTTAAAGTCCAAGGATGTTGTATATAAATTAAATTTGTCAACGAAGGAGAGTAGCGAGAGAATCAACGTCGTAAAAGATAGATAGAGATAAGTTTAAAGTGTTCCATTAAGAGAGGAGAGAAAGTTGTAGGGAGCAGTTTAGGGTTTATTTTTTAAAAAGATTAAATATAAAATTTTCACAAGAAGCTTTAGAGAAGTTTTTAAAGCGACCCAATATCTCTTTAGAGTATAAGTTATTTAATTATGATATATATCATATCCAGATCAGACGAGTAAGAATTAGTAAATTATCTAGGATCAAGTATTTATAAAGAACGAGAGAGGCAATTCTATGTAATAAGTATAAAAAGAGTAATTAGAAGATAAAGAATTGAAAATCTAGAGTTTAGAATGAATGAAAGGGTCACAGTCCTATATCTAGAGAGAAATTAATTTGAAGAGGTAGAACAGGGTACAGAGATGAGAGAATGACCTTAAGGACCGAAGAGAGACAAAGAGAGATTAATAGTATAAGGAGTAATAATTAAAATTAACATAAGAAGAACCTAGTAACTAGAGGAACATATACCAACTATATATTTTAGACATTAATTAGTTATATATAAATAATATATATATATAGTATTCAGAATACTCAAACTCGAAAAGGAAGCTTCCACACCTACTAATAACAACTAAAACGCATTGAAGCAGATTAATAAATACCGAAAAGCTAGACCATATAGTAAATGCATAAAGAGTAAAATAGGAATATACCTCCAGCAGAGGATTGGAGGAAACCTTGGTTAGAGAAGTTTGACAGACACGTGACACATCAATTTTAAATTATATGCGAATTATTAAACCAGGGTCTCTCAAATGAATCATATTAAGGATATAGAAGACTCAAGCGGCACAACCATAACATACAGTAGTTTAGCCCACGTAGATTTCCTATAAGTAGGCGGAAAACCATATAAATCTAGTTTGAAAATTAAGGAAAATGGTATAGAAAAAGAATAAGTTGAGGTTTGTCTTTTACGAGATTCAAAGATAGCCCTCACCACCGAGAAGCGTAACCCGGTAATTCAGAAAAAGAAGACTGTAGAGAAAGTATACAAATGCCAGACTATATAAGTAATTGAGTAAGTATCTCAGAATTTTAAAAAGTATATTAAGTAACATACAGTTCCTAAATAAACGATTCTATAGAAGAAGCATAATACAGCTCATGAGATGCTCAATAATACAAACGGAGCAGAAATATGTAAATCTAGAAGCGATCATAAGCAGCATCATTATATATTAGTCCTGTTGAAGGTTGGACATATGCGCTGTCTTTATCAGCCAAGAGCGAACTGTAGAGAGGAAGGTGAGCCTGGAGTATATTGCGTTAAGAGAAGAGCATAGCAGAAAGTTATAAGTTATATGAGAACCGAGGGGTGGGCATCAGCACGGAAGCACAACTTCCCAATAAACTCGGGAGGAATAAGCTCATATCCGGGGCTACCCTGTCACTTTACCTAACGTTCATTAGATTTTCAGGAGCCTCATGCACCCCGATCAAAATGGAGAGCGAGGTAAGGCATGTGACGAGATCCAACATTAGAGAGGTAAGAAGTGAGAGGAGGGAAATCAGAAGAATAAGAGTAAAAATATTTTTAAACTCAATGCAAGGAATCAGGGTGTCCAGATGGCTGAATAGAGGAAAATTAGGAAGGCCAAGGATGATTTGTAGCCTTTTAGTTTGAAGTAATTTAAATATACCAACAGAAATCTAACAGAGGCGAATATATAAGAAGGTAAGGAAAAGGATGATTTAACAGATGGTTGTTAAAGATAGATATGTTTTATTGGCAAGATGGCCAGAGAGATTTGTCAGTAGAGTAAAGAATAACCTAAAGAGGAGGTCCAAGCGCATTTTCAACTCGTTTATCATTGAAAGTATTCCTGCCTTGGTGCTGTACTAGAATAAGAGTATTCCCGAGCCATAAAACATACGATTTCTTATAAGCTGAAGTGTGAAGAAATTGGCCGAAGAGTGATCAACAGGCAAATACAACGAGAATTTTTTCCATCAGATAAATATAATACCCGATAAGCATTAATGTCTCCATCTAAGCCTTGAATGGCCAGTATAAGATAAAACAATCACGATACATAATGAACCATTGGATTAATTTTGAGAGAAATATAATAAGATTTAATGTTACTACATACAAAATCTCTCTAATACAATTCACTGCTCTACATTATATATATAATACTATACCATTTTATAACAAATATCAAAAGTTCACCACTTATCTCAAATCTGAGCAGAAATCATTGAAGCGTCCTTACTTAAGAGCTCAAACAAAAACACCGCAACTTCGCCAATATTTATCAAAATTATATTCAACTAGTTATGTCGGTAGAAAGCAACTAAACGACAATGCCTTAAACTTTCACTCCTTAACTCATAAATCGGTATTATAGTCACTGAAGTCAAAATGATGCCCAGGAGAATATAAAAACCGGCATATGAGTGAAAGGATGGACGATGTTCAGTATGAGAATAAGGTCTCCATCTAAAGAATCTTATCAACGATTATAATTATGATTAAAAAATATAGGTTGGGTCAGAGTATTACAGATATGATGACGAAGGACTGTTGTACTTTATATACAGAGCAGAATTGATTAATCTTAACTCATTAATGACTCTATAAATCTTATTTTTTTTTCTGTATTATCGGTTATTATTCTATATTTCCAACCGGAACGGTGCGAGAAGGAATCTTAGCTCCAGGGGGAACCAATAAATAGTGAACACCGATCGTGGTTTACAATATAGAAGTGTATTATAGAATTTCAGCACTATAATGATTTTAATGGTACCGTAATAATAACCAACGTATCATCTTGACGAATGGGATAAATATACCGGAAGTGATGATGTGGTTAATAAAAGTAGATTATTTATATTTAATTAAATTATCAGTTGCTCTTTCACACTCAATGTAATTACGTTAGTATAGTACATACCTATAAATAATTCAATATAACCTATAAGAGAGATAAAATGATGTATTATCGGCGTAAGTCTCAGGTGTACTTTACCCATTTATTTACTCTTATAACTCATAACACTATTATCTCATTTCTTTAGGACAAGTAAATAATATAAATAACCTATCATTGGCAGTAATTTCAAAATAAACTATTCCATATCCCTACTTATATATATTTATAGTATAATATAGATATATATATAGTTATATATATGATATATATATATACTTATTTATATAATATACATTACTATATATACTAATATTCATATAGGGGCGTAATATTCAATTTCTCATCTATATTATAATACTCAGGGTTATAATTCGATATGTTCTATAATTCTATCTAAAACTAACTACATTAAACAAGATATACCCCTTCTTAAAAGATTGTCCACTATAATCATGAAATACAATTTGTACTATTATTATTATTATTATATTTATGAGATTTAATAGATTTTAGACCCTCTCCCATCCCCAATATCGTTCTTATTTGATGTAAAACTAGACTTAATATAATTAGTTTATTCGTATATTATCATAAAAACATTAATAATTCACTATATACTTAATAATATATATATTTATATTCAACTAAGTAGTAGTTTATTATATACTAGAAGCATTGAAAAGTCAAATATATTTAATAAATACTAATATATACTTATTTATTATTTATATAGTAGCAACTTATATATCTATATATAATAATTATATATTCGTATATATATATATATATATATATATATATATAATATTATTATATATATAATATATTATATATACATACTAAAGCAATACTGGTTATGATCCTCTATTTCATACCAAGTTAGGTAATATAATAAATATATGCTCCTTTAATTATTATATATACTTATTGCGGAATTATTGCTATGCCACCAATAGTATATATTAAAATTATTAATTTTACTGCATGTTAACCTCCTAATAATACAACCCTACTTAAATATATATTATATTATAGTATATATATATATATATTATATAGTATAGTTGACAATATAATACTCTATATTATATATCATAATGCATACATATCCCGTTATATAAATATCCAATTTATTTAACAATATTCTATACCTAATACACATATAACTATACTAAAAAGTATTTAAAACTCTGACAAAATTACCTTAATTCTCTCATAGTTATTATGGCTTCACTTAATATATTATATACTAATTTATATAAAAGCATATTAGCCAAGAACCTCACAGGTTTATAATATTATATAGTATATATATTATTAATATATATATAATAATATATTATATATAGTTATTAATCTATACTGAGAGAGGTAGATCCAGTTTTCCTATTTTTAAACCTAATTACAAATAACCATATACCAATTTAACCCTTTCATTAAGTTTATATTAACTTCATTTCACAATAAAACGCTTCCTTTTTTTAACCACACCACTCACCTGAGCCAAGAAAACATTCCCTTTATCCGTCTAAGCGTAATAATAATCTCTCTACTCTTTCAAATTGTCTTCTTCCTTTCTCCTTATTTTTCCCGCTCCTCGTTGTTTGTTTCTTATCTCTTCTCGCATTTTCACTCCTCCTCACGCTAAATCAGTACGAAGGAGGGACCCAACAATTCAGTTTTTGTGTACAATTGAAATCCCATAAATAGGGACCTCAGATTTGGATGAGAAGATAGTCCTCGTGAGAAATAGTCTCAGGTAATCAAAAAAGGCCATGAAAAAACTCTGTTCTGGTTTAGGGAACCAGTAGCAGAAGCATAAGAATGATGTAGTAACCCATAAACACCGAACATTACAAAATCCCTCATCAAACTCTCACTTCAAGATTCGCCACAGGGACGAGCGCAAAAGAATTTCTCAAGCACAAACTAATGCCATACGAGCCATAGAACCTAGAGAGTAGGAGATTCGAGATTTCTCGAAACGGGTGTATTATAGGATGTATATATTTATCATAGGCACAAAGTCTCGCGGACCTTCAAAACGGAAATTATGGAAAATAAGTTATAGTTGGATTATTAAACGAGTTGAAGGATGAATTCTTAGCCATCTGGTTCTCAGACAAGAGCATAAAAATTAGGTTTAGAGTTAGAGAGGTAGTCATTGGCAATCCATGGATCGCACGTATGTCTATAGACATCGTGCCAAAGCCATTTGATGTTTGTGTTAAGTCCAAAGACAGGCCACGCCTGTGCAAATTCTGCTATCATACACAGCACACTCAATGCCACCACAAATCTAACAAAAAAAAAAAAATTATAGAGACAAAAACACAAAAGGAGAATGAGGAATTTAATTCGTCGCAAACATACTATTTTGAAAACGATAAACCCTATTTTAACAGTCTCGCAAATATCTAAAATATAAATAATCCAGAAAGTTTAAAAAAACCACTCACGCAACTCACCACGCATTTTATTCTCTTATTTCGAACTCCACGAAATTGCAAAAAAAAAAAAAAAAAAAAAAAAAAAAAAAAAGAAAAAAAAAAAAAAAAAATACTATTGATTCTTATCACTATGTAAGTAGATTAAGTCGTATAAATATATAATATATGCTTGTCCAACATCTCTATAGTAAATTTTACGCTGACTAAAGATCCAAGTTTATGGAGAATATCCTGTTTTTCGGGCTTAAAAAAAGGAGAAAATCGGGGAAAGAAGTAAAAACATAACTTGGTAACTAGCTCTCTATATCGACTAGATTTTAATTATTAGAATAAAAGTTCTTCTCATAATTTTTTTTTTTCAACCCAAAAAAGTAAGAAGTATCCGGCTAACCGTATTGGCCATTTTTAAACCGAACCGCTTGATAAACATATAACCGGGATAAACCGATCCACTTATAGAAAATCGGGGCCGATACTTACCAGATAACAGATACCGATAACTAATCGGTAACATCCCTAATATATATATATATATATTATATATATATATATATATATATATATATATATTATTATATAGTATATATATATATATATATATATAATATAAGTAATATATTATATATATAATATCGTTATCTATATAGTATATATATATATATATATATATATATATATATATATATACTATATATATATATAATAATTATATATATCAATATATATTATATATATATATAAATTACTATATATATGCGCGGAAGGGGCTAAACA
>JABUQX010125691.1:0-15724 GCA_015478945.1 Trachelipus rathkii
ATATCTAAAGAATTGCTTGTAATAGATGTTGTTAAATTTATTTAGCAATTTGATAACTTCTATTAATTTTCCTCTCAATCTTCTTATCTCTAAAGAATGTATTTTAGATTTGCGTAGCCGCTGCTCGCATGACTTATCTCTCAATCCTGTTATTAACTTGGTTGCCCTTCTTTGAATTTTTTAAATTTTTTCTATGTCCTTTTTGATGTATGGACTCCAAAACATTACTGCGCATTCTAGATGAGGTCAAACTAATGTTTTTTAGAACGAGAGAGAGATGAGAGAAGAGAGAGAGAGAGAGAGAGAGAGAGAGAGTAGAGGAGCAGAGCAGAGTATGATAGAGAGTAGGGGTGGGGGGGGAAGAGAGAGAAGGAGAGAGGGGAGAGAGAGAGAGAAGAGAGAGAGAGAGAGAGAGAGTGAGGGGGGGTATGGAGAGAGAGAGAGAGAGAGAGAGAGAGAGAGAGAAAGAGAGAGAGAGAGGAACTATTATATTATTAGATTAATATTCGAAGTTTCTGGCAATACAAGAAGAACTGCAGAACTACAGAAATAACTACACGCAACTACGAACTGACAGAACACCTACAGAACAACCGAACGTCAGGAGCAAAGACTTTATAACAGTGCACTCAAGGCTAGTTTTCTGTTTTAGCTATTTTTTTTGGTTTAACTATTAAATATTTTTTGGGAATAAAAATATGTTTTTAAAAACAAATCTGGTTATTTAGTTTGAACATAAGTATAAATTTATTTCCCTATTTCTATGTAACATAAATCTTTTTGCTTACTTAAGAGTTAAGAATCTGCTTCTATCAATTACAAACCATCTAATTTAATGTTAAGTATTTTTTTGTTTATAAATTACTATTGTTAGTTGGAAAGTGTTTAAGGTCCTCCTTTGTCATGTGATTCGACATAATATGACGTTTTGCTATATCACTATCAGAATCAGTTAATTTTTAAATCTGTTTTGTAACATAATGTATCTGAAATGAGACTTTTAGTGTTTTACCCTTAATGGGCTATTATAATTATTTGATTGTTAAATTTATTGGTTTAATTTTATATAAAAATTTTCTACACTAATATAGTTTATTTATGTTATTTCAAGTTAATTATTTATAAAGAATATACTTCTAAAGTATCATCTTTAGAAGCAGATATGTTCTATTTTGTCAGCTCGAAAAGATTCTTAAAATCATTCTTTTCATATTTATTATTTTATATTTATAATTATTATCATGATGTTTGATATCTGAAATAACTCAGCCTACATTGTTCATTTATAAAATTATTTGAATTTTAATATAATTTTAATTAATGCTGTTGTAATCCAAGCACTATACATACATATACACTCTAATCTATATTATTATCAGCCTTCATTTATCATGATGGGTTGTAACTTATTCTTGATTATTAATTATTATTATCTAACTTTTATTATATCTATTTAGATACCTATCTACATAGAATCAAGGCTTCCTCAACTGATTTAATATCATTAAAATTTATGGTTTATTATTTTTATTATTAGACTATTAAGTTTATTCCGGGACTAATGTTTATCTAGATTATCGTCGGGAGATAAAGATGTTACTCTTTGCGTTGTAATCAGTAACATAATAAATTGCCTTATATATTACCCTTGGAAGATTAATAGGACGAGGGTTTGCAGATAGAAATGATATCTAACCTTCTTATTTAAACCTTCTTTATGATTAACTACGATGAAATATGCTGCTGGAGAGCTATCATGACCCAATAACATATATGCACTTACATATAAGACTTAATGTTAAATTTTTTTTGGTGAAGATTAATGCCAATATATATACTATTTTTCTTAAATTTAATGAATTTAATTCAATATTATTTTTTACATGTTATTATATTATGAGGAAATATTTATAATTTTATGAATTTCTCCTAATTTGTCGCTAAGTGTACGACTATTTCTTGGGTTCGAATAGATGTAGAATCGAGTTTGAATTTGATAATTGTTACAATCAAGACTCATAATTAATTCACTTAGACATAATAAATTTTTAAGTACATCTAACTATCCTCTTATATAACTAAAATTGAATATTTACTGAATTCTCTACTATTTACAGCGGCAATTCTTTCGTTGGCGGCATTTTATAAATTGAACCTTAATTTTTTAATGAACTTTAATAGAACAGTAATTTCTTATTGTTTCTTATTTTACAATTCATGCATATTGATTAATTATATTCATATAACAGCCAATCTGTAAAAGTATGTAATATGAAGGTCAGCACTATTAATCAATTAATTTTTGCCGTTTTGCTTAATACTTCTTTTAAGATTTAATTTGTAATCAATATGTATTCTTTATATTTTGCACTTGCGTTCACAATCCTGATAAACGACAATAATATTATTATATACCCTATATCCGAAATTTAAATCATTATATATAAATACTGAATTATTTAAATTTTAGTACTATACATAATATAGTATTCGTGGAAACTTCTATATTAATAAATTTTATTTTCCTTCATGCTAATTTTATAAAAGTTTATCTCGACGTTAAGTTCAAATGATCTGGAACTCTGATTTATTTATACATGTAAGTTCTTGATTTTGTTTATCTTGTGTGTTATTTCTAATATTTATTATGTAAGATTAATTTGTTGCCCTTCTTTTGAATTCTTTCAATTTTTCTGTCTTTTTTATTGGGATAAAGAAAGACTTTATTATTCTCAAAATAGTTAAAAATTGAACTGCGTATTTCTGATGAGGTCTAACTAATAGTTTTTATATGAAGAAGGATAGTATATATTATATATATATTTATATTATATATTTAGTTGATTTAATTATTTAATTTCAGTAAAGTGGTTATCTAATGACAATATTAATATTCAATCTATAAATCTATTTTATATTATATTTTGCATTTAATAAATACAGCTTCAGTCTTAATCTATCATGTTATTCTCATAACTTTAAATCCATTCATTAATTAATACTATTCCATTAGAATTAATCTTCATATTTATTTTCCTCTCACTAAATATCTCAAATTTTGATTAATATCATTTGTTTCACATCTATTTGTATTTAATTTGTAATTTCATATATTGGGCATTAGGATAATCGCTGAGGGACTAACGGGCACGAAGTACTGTATGTTTTATATTACATATCTTTATTAAAACAGTATTAAAGAACGATGTTCTTTAGATCCAGGCAAGTTAATTCCCTTTTTAGTGAATATTAGCTATTAATCCATTCTATATTTTATTAAAACAAATTTGGAGAGGTCAAATAGGGTACCTAAAATACCCAAATTTGATATTAAACATTTTTCATCCCACAAAATCTATATGAACGCATCTTTCTTACACAACCATACCCGTTGTTTAATTCTAGTATTCATAACCGCAATATTTTAAATAAAAGTATTGTCTAAAAAATACTATTTATCTATAGCTAATGTCCAAATTTTAACTCTAATATATATATTAATATATAGACAGAATATTAAGGACCCAGGACAATAGATCCTTGATAGATTCCTAAAAGCAACGAAGAGTTTAAATCATTCATAATTATTACATTTATCATGAGAAATATCATTTTAAACATATGGATTAGCTCGTTTGTTGTCGATACCGTAAAAGCAATTTTTTATATTCCAATTATAAAGTCTAATTACCTCGTAAATACCGTGATTGACCTCTAAGCCCTATTTCACCAATTATTAACTTAATATGATGAGTTGAGAAAATTCAGTTAGATCCAAATGCCTTTTGAAGTCTAGGTAAATGAAATAAAGAAGGATTTATAAATTATTAAATTATTTAATTATTATATACATTTTAAAACCAAATTAATTTTGAACAGTAAAAAATGTTCTACGCTTAAAATATTATGGTTAAGTTTAATCATAAACGATCTATTTATCTTCTAAAACCGTTGGTTTTAGGATGAATTTTTCTGATCTTAATATTCGTATAATACTTATTACAAGATGTTGCACAACTAAAGTAAACATTTTATAGTCTGATCACTTGCTTGCTTTCAAAGAAGTGTTCCCCAATTTTCCCTTGTAAATTCAAGAGTGTATTGAATGAGTCATTTGAAGAATAGTTCTAGAAGAAGAAGTAAAGTAAGAAGAAGAAGAAAGATTAGTTGTAACGCTAGCAGTTTACGCATAGAAGCATGTAAACGATTGCTAGTAGAAGTGACTTAAGAAAGAATAAGAAGAAGAAGAAGAAGATTAAAGATATAGAAATTTACCTCAAGACGTTAGAAACTTAAAAGATGCTGATCAGAATATAGATATGAGAGAAGGAAAGAGAAGAGAAGATAAATAATCTGAAGAACGAGAGAAAATGCGGAATGCTCGAAGATAGAAAGAAGATAAGAAGAAAGAAGAAGAAAGAAGAAGAAAAGAAAAGAAGATAAGAAGAAACGTTTCTGAAATAGGAGGAGCGTTAAGTGTCTTAAATAGATATGAAGAAGAAAAAGATAGAAATAGATAAATAGAAAGAAGGAGAGAGAAGTGACTAAAATATGATGATAAAGCAAAGAACTAGCAAAGACTTTGATCACAGTCACTGAAGGTCATAGATACTGTTTTAGTATTTTTTAGTGAGCTTATTTATTTGTTTGGTAATATGTTCTAAACTGTTATTACACAACTTGTTAATGTATTATTTTTTGAAATAATTTAGTATATAAAGCCAAAGTCATAATTTTATACCCGGTATTTTTTACATGATACTCTATATGTAGTTATATTGTCTTTATTATTCATATATGAATAGAGCAGTATACTGCTTCTAATGTTACAAAAACACGCAACTCACATAAGCAATTTAACGTTGCAGGATCATAGTGTTCCTTATTTTTAAGAATTTTTCTTTGGCTGTCACTCTCCTTGTTTGCGTATTTGAGCATGGAATTTTCCAGGGGTAAATTTAGATCCATCATTCAGTGTCGAAATAAAATGTTGTACATTATTTGATTTGGGAGGTATTCTGTAATACAAAAGCATAATCATAACATCATATATAGGGGTATCTTTTTTTCGCCGGGAGGGATGACTGTACCAACTGTCACAATTGTGATCATTTATTGAGTTTGGGTTGAGCAATATCACATCAAACAGTTTCTGTTTACTAAAGCAATTCAATATCATATGAATTATAATTAGTGATCTATACACATATATAGTTGAGGTAGATAAATTATATAATTTATTTATTTTCCTAAACTTTTCAATTCCTAATGGATCCATCATCTTAATTTCCACTGGATCCATCATTTTCTATATAATGTAACCGTTAAGTGAATTACATCAAACCTATTTTAACTTATTCAATATTATTATCATTAAAAGTGATCGATTATAGATCACGGTCTTTAGTAAAGACGATTAAAATGTTCTATTGACGAGAAAAACAATCCATTTAGTCACATCAATAACCTTAACAAGTCATAATCTCAGTTACGTGTAGAATCGAATTATATTGATCACATAGTTCGATAGAACAGATACTGTTTTTTAACTAAGTTAAGGCGGAAAACATTATCATATGAAGCCATGCTTACTACCAAAGTTCATATAATATTACTATTTCATTATACCACTAACTATTGACATTCTTCCTAATAACTGTACCCAGGTTGAACACACAATCATAATAATAAAGCTATTTTACTCAATTTAACTATATAAAATATTTTTACATTCTAAATAATTTTAAAAAATTTTATATTGAACCATCTTCTCTTAAAAAAGCTGGAACTTATTACATAAATTTTAGGGTTCCGTAAATCTTGGCTACTTGTAATTACTCTGGGATTATGTGAACTTCATATCAAAAGTATATAGACAATTTTTTCATAAATCGAATTATTAAAATTTTTTTTCAGTATATAGATTTATACCATTATATTCTTTGAGAGTACTACTATTATTTATAATTAATATGTTATTTAGGAATAAAAGTAAAAGAATCGAGTTGAAGTTTTAAGACGTTTCAACAATTATTTAGAACCAATATTCCCTTAAAAGTGTTTATTAATTCTAACTGTTTTCTTAAGATTAATGAAATCGATGTTATCTAGCTTGTTCATACTATTTTACATTTAAAGAATAATGAATGAATAATTCCAATTAAGAGTTGAAGATAATTTTTACTTAGCTTACCTTATTTATAAATACCGCTTCAGGATTCTCAAAAACACTGGTTTAGTACTCCTCGATTCACTTGAGGCTATTATATACTTAGATAACCGTTTTAAGTCAGCTCACTATTATCCACTAGGGACTCAATAATCATATAATACCTTAATATGATTCCCAAAAAAAGAACGTTTCAAGTTAAACCTAGCATAGCATAAGCTACCCCGTTCTCTTCAATCTCATCTAACCATATAATTGTAACTGAGTTAACTTAAAGAGCCAAGAAATGAAAGAAGAAAGAAGAAGAAAGAAGACAGAAGTAAAGATAGAAAACTTTGGTGAAATAGGATTAAGTAAATAAAGAAGAAGAAGAGAAGATCAGAAGAAGAAGAATAGAAGAAAGAAGAATGTTATAAGAAGAGAGAAGAAGAAGAAGATGATGTACAGAACATTGAGAAATAGAGAATAGATAAGAGGAAGACGTAGAATAAGAATGAAAGAAGTTAAATATGAAGAAGTAAATAAGAAAGAAAGAGAAGAAGATTTATGATAAAGAGAAGAAGGAAGAAGAGAGAAGAAAGATTGAAATCAAAAAGAAGAGAGAACGAAGTAGAAAAAAATAAGTAAGAAGAAGAAGATAAGTGAAGATAAGAAAGAAGAAAGAAGAAGAAGAAAGATGAAAGAGATAAGAGATAAATATTTAATTAAATAGAAAAGAGTGAGAGAGAAAAAGAGTTAAATTTATTAGATTAATGAGAAGAGAAATTATAAGATAAAGAAAGTGAAAGAGTATTAGATTGAGAAAAAAAAGATCAGGGAATAGAAGATAAAGAGGAAGAAGAACTAAAGATACAAAATCGATCATAGAGCATAATAAAGACATTATTTCTCCAGTTCCACCTCGAAATGAGCTAAGTCTTGATTTTTATAGTTATTATATTTGTTGATTTACCTAATATAATTGCTGAAATTTATAATGTTAAAGGATAGTTTTTATACCTCATTAGTGCTTACTGTTTGAATTGCAATTGAAATTAATAAACACAACACTTAAATATTATGTTTATTTCTTACAATTTAAAGCATATTTGAGTAGTTTGCATCTAACTTATAGAGTAGATCTGCTTTCATAAGTTCATGAAAAACAAACATCTAAGTTAAATATTATTTACGCATTTATTTTATTTAGCTTAAAGGGAAATTTGTTTAATTTTGTTATACTATCTATTAATATTTTATCTTAACTAATGCTCACTTCAAAATCAAAACAACACTGTATGTAAAGATTGGTGATAAGTTGAGAAGAGGAATAGTTATTACAAAATACCTATATTCATATGAAATGAGAAATTAATAAGACTTTATATTACACCATCACTTTATATACGTTAGTAAGATTTAAATAATGTACCAGCACTTGTAGATATTGTTACACTCATAGGCATGAAACATACACCAATGATAAATATACTGTATACAATTAAATTTTGCAATGTATATATATCATAGTTTATCTCGCGTGTATAGAATTGTGATTAGGCCACTCATTGTTTACAAAAAAGTGGAACACAGGCTATGAGGAGGTTCAGTTTATAGTCTTCACATTTTTTAAGATTAAGATTATTCAGGGAGTATCTGTCTTGGATCAGTTGTTCTTGTGATAAAAAACTACTTATTAACTATTTCAATACTTAAATATAATAATAGCTGAGTCGAGTAAGTGAGTTGATTTTAACATTATATGCGGTACTTAATATAAGGGGTTTTGATACTTATTACTCTAAAAGTTATTAATCAAGGCTAATGCTCAAATTTATACGGAGCGGTATGGGTTGAATTATCGAGTGGATCGTAGATAGGTCGATTAGACAGTACATAAATGAGTTGGCAATTTTAATGCACGCAAACCAAATTCTGAGTTGCAATGATATTCTTGGTATTTTAGCAAGATTAGATAATTATTATAATACCAAAGCCTTAAATTAATTATAATATATTTTATTAGTCATATTACTTAAAGTGTGATCGATATTTATTAGATCGTAACCTCTTAAAATGAATATGATTATGTTTTTTAATTTGAGCGGGTATTAAACATTTGATAAAACATGTATGTTTATATAACAACTATAACATGTTCATTATTTCAAAAAAAAATTTAGAAAAAAACTATGGTTTGACCCACCCTAAATATTATATAGTATTATATAATTATATATATATATACTGACATATTTAGTTACCATCTAAGTAAGAATAGGATCGATACAAGGAAAGGTGGAATGAACGCACATAAGAACATATAACACCTTCTCCATTAGACGACTCACAGATGATGTTTCTAAATAGTATTGGGCGTACGCTGAAATGGTAATCTTTCAACATAGACACAGTCGATACAGTAGGGGGTGCATATTATTAATCATTTATATGTTACAGGTGCAGCATAGGTAGTTGACACCTGATTAATGACAGTTGAGAAAATGTGAACATATATGATTAAACAAGATACACGAACTACACAACTCGTTCCTACTATATGTATAAGGTGTTTACTGCTCCAATATGACATAAGTATCCGAAACATTATATTGGCTCTTATCTATATAACTTATTTTATTATTCAAATCGAAAGTTGTCAAAATTAGGCTAAACTGAGGAAAGTAGACTTATTGAATCGGTGAATTATTCCGTCTCTTCAATATTATGTATGAAATTACATATATATGTACTTCTTTGAGGGACAAAGAGAGGTTTAAAAAGAAGAGAGGGTATTAGATATTAGCGAGACTCGATTTAAAAATATATCAAAAGCTATTTCTTTTTGGAGGCATATTTAAATTCAGAAGATTGCCGAGACATTCAACTAAATTGATATGAGTTAGGGTTTGTAAATACTATCGTAGTGAGTAGATATTTGAACACTTTATTGGATTTAACGAATATGGTATATATTTGGATGTTATAAAAATAAAGCAGCGATTTTTATAAATGGATATGAGGTGAGGGTATTATACTAAAAATTAGTATTTAAATTTTAGATAATTATAGAAATTTTTTATACCCATGAAATAAGATTTACAATTGAGAAGTAGGAGAGGTGATAAAACTAACTAATAATGAAAAATACAATTAATGATCAGTTAAACGGAAATTATAGAAAATACTAATATAACGTTTCGCACATACTTCCAATTACAATTAATTGTAAGCCTGAAGATGACTCCAACAGGAGTTGAAACGTTGTCTTTAATAAATGGGTTAGTAACAAATATTTTTAATAGTAAGAAGTGAATATGTATTATATATCTGAATCAATTATCTATAGAGTAATTTATTACTTTAGATATTTGTAGAATACTAGAGATGTGAGGACCGCGTGTTAATCTAACCTAGTTATTGTACACTATCAATAATTAGAAGTAAAGACTAATTTTAAGAATAGCACATAGGTCATTTGTATAATATAAGAGGAATGATTAAGGTTGCAAAGAAAAATACAAATATTCTCTATCATATAATTCGTATAATTAAAAATGGTAATAATGGTTGAAATATAATTAAGACAATTCACTAGGGCTTTATGAGAATATACGGAAAAAAATTTAATAATAAAGTATAATGTTAATAGGCCCGAGGGATAGAGATAGTATGCACCAAAATTATACTATTGTTTACATAATAGTTGGTTATTACTGGTTGTGTAAAGTTCTAATTAGTATAAAATTGAAAAAATAATTATAAAATCTAAAAGGAAAATTAATGTCTCGTCAACAGCAAGTGATATGGAAGAATAGCGTGGTAATAAAGAATATTAGCATAAGTTTGAAATATAAATTGGAAATTATAATATGTTGATAGATAGTATGTCTCAATAATATTTATGGCTTGAAATATTATTCTAATAATTTTCCAAAGTTGATAATTAGTTAGGAATAGGTAGTAGGAAATATTCACTTTAACTTAAATTTTTGATCAATTGAGGAAGGTGAATTGAATGTTAAATTTCTGATAAATTAATTCGAGGCTTCGTCGTAAAGGATATAGATGTGTATTACTGATACTTGTTATCGTGTAAACTTAGATAATACGATAATAGAAGTGCCATCATTGACTATATATATTGTGATAACCCGGGTTTAACTTAACTGATTTTTAAAATTGGCAACAATAATCTTAAAATACGAGTATTTGATGTCTTTGAAACAGGAGTGGAATGTGATGGTACGATTAATGAATGTTAAAGCACAGTTGAATACATAACCAGCGATCTACAGAGACCTAGGATTAAAAGTGTTTGAGTAGATTGATCGTGAGGTTTAGCCCGCGTTTGCTTTGCCAAGAAAGTCTCTTGCTGATTTTGCATTTACTTTTTTGAATTTTGTTTCAGTACTTCTCTTGTGGAAATTCACTCATTTCTGCTGGAGACACTAATTTTTTTTCTCTACTTCTCATTCAAGTAGATCTTTTTACTTAGATGCAACTCTTTGTTATTTACTTATCCATTACAGTGACTTATGTGTGTGTGGTTTTCATTCTTTCTAGTATAGCTTTCTTCTCTGAGTGTTTCTTCGATCGCTATTAAGCCTTTGGGCTAATGATCTCTGGGCACATATAGTGAGTTATTCTCTGGTATTAATCTGCGCCAGGACGCGAGGTCTTCCTTAGGCTACAGCCACGTATATTGGGATTGTACATGAGAGTGAATTTGATATCAAAATGGCACACTATGACAGAAAATGATTTAAAAAGAATAAAGAGGAAGGGCAGTGATGAATATTCATTTAGAGAATAGATTAATCTGTTTTCAAGTGTAACTTATTAAAGTAAATAAATGAACTGATAACAGATGGTATTTAGAGATCGGACTGTGAGAGAAAGAAAGGTCTCAAGGCAAATGATTTGAATAAGACAGGTTAATAGTTGAGATTAGTATATCGCAGTACGCTGTTTTCGAGCAATCTTTTGCAATAAATCTCATATGAAAAGGAGTAGGAATAGTAGGTATTTTCCTTCAATATGATAGATTTAAATCAGGATATTCCCAATATTAGAGTAGCGGAAAGGTTCACCAATTGTTCGCTAGTAAGGAACAGTGTAGCGAGGGGAAAGGTAGACCCCGCTGGAAAGTAAGCCCAAGAACCAGAAAATTAAGCGTTGAGTCATTAGATGTTGGTTAAAAGTGTAAGTTAAAGACAATAAGAGGCACTATAAGTCCTGAGATTGAAATATTGCACACATGTGATCTCTGTGCGAAGAAATTAGAATTTGTGATCGAAAGAAAGGGATCTCATCCAAATAGAACTCGAGTATAGATAGAATAGTGAGGCATGAGACTTAACGACATATTTTGCGAAGATTGATTTTTAAATATAGGTATGAGCAGATGTGACAGATATATGTATAATTCCTTCGATGGTGAGTTATACTAACTTAATAAAGGGCATTTGGATACCAGAGAGCCCCTCGATGCAAAAGATTATGTAATAGAGGAAAAGCTTAGAGCTACGTGAAGTCCGGGGAAGCTTTATAAAATACTTGGAAGTTAAGAATATGGCTTCAGGATCACGAGAAACAACGATCCTTCATGATCATATGAGGGAGATATGATTCATAGTGTGAGCGGGAATTGTAACGAGTGTGTAACCCAAGGGATTGTGTGGTTCGAAAACGATGTTCCATTTATATGTAGGGTAATGGAATGACATAGATATATGTAATTTTTTTAAGACAATATTTTAAATGTTCTGCGGATGATAGAAACATTGGAATCCGATAAGTATGTGCATAAACGTTATCAATTGCTCAATGTGATGAAGAAGATTGATAATACTTTGATAAAGAGCCATTGGCAAATTGAAGATTTAATCCGATAGAAATGATACTAAGTTCATATTGTCGGAGCTGGACAAATGCAATGATTTGATTGTAAAGAACAATAATAGCACTAGAACATGTTTTATGAACTTAATTCGTTAATTTTCCATTCAGAAATAAAATTTTCACGTATCTAGGAGTATTAATTAAGAAGGATTTAAAGTTTGCGAACCAATGTGCTGAAGCTGTTAAAGAAAAACACTCAGACGCTCTAGGATTAAGGATTATCAGCAAACTTTGAATTAATCTAAAAATATGATACTTTCTCTCTTATAAAATAGTTAGACTCATCTGGAATACACGCGGGCAATTTTTGGAGTCCATACCTCAAGAAAGACATAGAAAAAATCTAGAAGAGTGACACAAGAACAGAAGAGAAGAGGACAAAGACAAGAACAGGAATTAAATAGACGAAGTGATAGAGAGAAAATTAAAATTATCAATCTGAGCAACGGATACGTGAACTAATTAATAGTCATTTGAGAGTGACAAGATTGAGAAGGAAATTTAATATGGAATAGTATTTCACAATACTAAATATAAATTTGACAAATTCGATACAGGCATTTCTTCTAGATTAATAATTTAGTAATATAATAATCATTTTAGTTAAATTGTACGACTTATTTGTCATATATGATTGAATAGTGTTGTTTTCTACTACTACTACAAGTAGTGGAAGAAGTGGAATAGTCTTTCTTTCTGATAATACTATAGTGAAGATTGCTAACATCGAGATTCATTCAAGTAAAAAAGTTAGCATTAAATATACTTAAAGAATTTGGTGCTGAGAACGTCATTCAATCTGATATTTTAACTTATTATTCAAAAACAATATTAAGTAGTATTCCTAAATATATGTAATATTCACTAAAAAATATTTGTAAATTCATTATAAAAAATGTTTAATGATAAGAATAGTTGATGTTTGAACGTGCTTAGTAGCTTTGAATGTCATTTATTTAAAATAAATTATATATATTAATATATTATTACGTAGTATTATATATATAGACTTGCATATATAAAGTTTTATATACTCGTATATATAAAATGCAATAGACAATAATTAACTTAAGCTAAATCATTATTACGCTACTTAACTTAGTATATAAAATTATTTAATGTCGCAAGAATCGAACATCTGTTTGCGAAATGAGACTGTAATGGAAGTCTGATGTAATAATAATCTTTGATGTTTACTACTACAATCAATAGAAATTATTCTGTATTCTATAATAGTGATCTTTATCGATTGACAAGAATTAGACATACCGAATTAGGATCTAGTAATTAATTAGGTTTATTTATGATGTTTTACCTGCATTTAAGAAGATATCTATTTAAGAAGGCTTGATATTAACTAATCGTCACACATGATAATAACTATAGAATAAAATTATAGGTTTAAATAATTCTAAATCATAGATAGGAAATGTTAATAATTTATATGTTCTAGGGAATTAATCTGGAGTTAATAAACTTGGAACCAAAAGTCGGTTAATATCAGCTTGCATAAGAGAAAAGTCTAATATATTCATCAACGAACTTTAAGCGCTATTGGTAATTAGTTTGACTGTTTAGTAAAACAGTAAAATCTGTTCTGCCTGCTTCCTGAGTGAGCAAATCAAGTCACATGCAACAGTAACTAGGAACACTCAATCATAAAAAATAATAATCAAACTATGTAATTTTGATTAGCTTAGTAAAAACCTGAAAACTGTTTCTGGTGAGACAAACTCATATGTCACATTATATAAGTAAAACACATGATACATATAACACATAATAAATAAATACTTAAATTATATTAATAATTTTCAATCTTCTAATTTCGACCCTCCCCCCCCCTATTATCTCTGCTACTAAACTAAAATTATATCTCTTTTTACCCTTTTATGAACACATCCACATTAAACTTCGTAAAAACCTTTCGTACATCATATCTAACTGTTTTCCTCAACTTGATATTAAAATGATTTTTAATTCTTCACATAAGATCTCTTCCTTTTGTAACCACAAAGACAATACCCCCATGCACGGCGCTCTTCTGTAGTTTATAAATTTATTTGTGGCAACGGTAATGTTGCTTACGTTGGCAGTACTCTACATCAACTTTCTGTCAGAACCAACGAGCATTGGGGTGTCTCTACACGTACAAATTCTCTCCTTAACTGTCCTTCTGCCTCGGCTATACGTGACCATTCACATACACATGATCATCCATTCAATCACACTATTTTTTCTATGCTGTTACAAACTAACTTCCAAACTAACTTATACATTACCGAATCCCTTTACATCAAAGAAATTAAACCTTCTTTAAACAGAGGACAGTGGCCCACTTAAACTCCAACTGCTGTAGCCTTACGTGACATGAATCAAAGAAAAAAAGGTGCATACTACCTTAATCTAATCATCCGTATTATTCTGATTTAAGTAAGTTTCTATTTTTGTTTGATAATTACAAAATTATTAAGTTACTCCCCTTATGTATGATATATTGTCTATTCGGTAATGCACTGATGGTAATGTTTTTGTTTTCAATATGGGTCTTGGAAGGTCGATTATTTACTTTAGTTTATTATTGTTAATTGTGCAAGAGAAAATAATAATGTCATTGTTAATGCTGAGTGGAAATTTAACTCCTTTTAACTTATTTTTTGTTCTGTTAATACTTAACGACATATTATTTAGAAGCTTTATCAAGCTGTTACTTTTTCCCTACCTGCTATTTATTGTGTTTATTGTTTAATTCTAGCCTGATGATTTAAACTGATGATGTTTACGAAACATTGTTTATTGTGACATTAAAGATTTTCCTATGCTGTCCAAAGCCTTGGTGTTACTTTTTATCCTAAGGCAAAGAGGAAGGTGAAGAAAGAAAGAAAGAAAGATATATTGATATATATAGAGTATATATATATATATATATATATATATATATATATATATATATATATATATATATATATATATATATATATATATATATATATATATATATATATATATATATATATATATATATATACAGTATATATGAGGGCAGGTAGCACCCAAAACTGTGCAATTACTCCTATTGCTCGCATGGAGTGCTAGGTTGGGCTGAAACTTTACACTGCAAATCTGTTAAAAGCAAACGATTTTTGATGAATAATTATTATATATTTCAGAATCTTGAATTAAGAAAAAAAATTCAATTTTTGTTGGGGGAAGGGGATTTATATTTTTCGAAAACAGACCTTAAATCTTTAACTTTAAAGATATTTCAACGCCTTTGGACCAAAATACCCGTATAAAGTTTAGTGATAAAATTCGTTTAGACTCCTTTTTTTTTAAATTTATTTAAAAAAATAAAAGAAAAATTTAAAAAAAAAAAAAAATTTTTTTGAAGGAAAATAATCAAGCATGGTTGACACCATCTTACATTATATCAAAACATCCAAATAAAGGTCTTCTTGCTGATGTATATAGTAAGTGGTTAAATTCCCGAAGGAAATAAAATTGTTAGATTTTTTTAATGAATATTTTGGGGAGGATATGTTTCAAAAAAATGAAATGTGAAAAAAGCGCGAAAAAGCATTTGGAAATTTTATTTCTTTTTTAGACAATAAAAACCATTTATTCAAATATATATAATAGGTATTGAAGGGTGCAATGAAAACGCGCAGTGCG
>JABUQX010125692.1:0-20172 GCA_015478945.1 Trachelipus rathkii
GGTAGCCGCGTTGATTACTATCATTTTGGGTGTTCTTCGTTTTCGCATTTTATCGTGAAACGCTTTCCGCTTCGTGCGCCCTTCAATATATATATATATATATATATATATATATATATATATATATACTATATATATATATATACAGTATATATATATATATATATATATATATATATATATACTTTCCCTTTATATATATATATATATATATATATATATATATATATATATATATATATATATATATATATATATATATATATAATATATTTAAGTTCATGTGAATAAATCCATAGGTTTTCCTTTAACTCAAAAACTTTTAGAATTAAATTTTAAAAAGTTAATTTAAATTTTTATAATCTATGATCAAAATGTTTTGATCTGTTTTTAAGGAGGTGGAGCATTATGAATTTTAAAGATAACGTTCCTTTTTTTTTTTAAGGAAGTATAATTTTAATAATAATAAGAATAACAAAAATAATAATAATAATAATAATAATAATATAATAATAATAAATATATATAATAATAATAATAATATATATATATGTATATATATATAATATGTATAATATATAATATATATATATATATATATATAAATATATATAATAATAATAATAATAATAATAATAATAATAATAATATATATATATATATATATATATATATATATATATCTTATGTGATAGTGTGATGTAGATATTTATGAGAATGTTCCTTTGTATGATGATGTATGATGATATATATATATATATATATGTATATATATATATATATCATATATATATAAACACCTGACAAAATTGGTGTTATTTTGCCATAAATGCAAGTGATGCATTAATTTTGTCCGGGAGTTTATATCTTAAATGAGATTTTTTTCATTTTCAAAATTATTTTATCTTGTAGTTAAATTATTGTTTCATTAGATATTTATTGAGTTTAATAAAAACTAAAACAATACCATAGCGTAGTTGCACGGCAGGCCGGCGTGCATGCATGGCAGACCGCTCGCTGAAGCGCTCGCTCCAAATGCGCGCTGAAGCAAGTAAGTTGTATTGATCAGAAATAGAAAGAATTTTATAGTAATAAATCTTAATTGACTAAATAAAATTGTTTAAAAAACTTTTAAAAATCTTAATTGTCCAAATAAATTTGTTTAAAAATCTTAAAATAAAAAAAAATAAAAAGTAAAGAACTAAAAATTTATTGAACTTCACCATAAATATTGAATAAGTTATTTGCTCTTTTATTGGGTAAATTTTACTTTTTCATTTTTAATAAAACTTCAAAAAACCTAAGGAAAAATTGACATGAACCTATATATATATATATATATATATATATATATATATATATATATATATATATATATATATATATATATATATATATATATATATATATATATATATATATATATATATATATATATATATATATATATATATATGCAATGCCGGGCACCAGTCCGTTACTCCTTTTCTCTGGTACTAACAAAGTTACCTTTTTTCTGAAACGGAGTAACGGACTCGTTACTTTTCTGTTATTATAACGGGCTAGAAATCGTTACTATTTATGGTCAATCTAGTTATTCGTTACTTTATATTCGGTCATATATATATATATATATATATATATATATATATATATATATATATATATATATATATATATATATATATATATATATATATATATATATATATATATATATATATATATATATACCTCTCAGTCTTGTTTATAATAGCTTCTATTTGAGTTAACGAAAACATTTTGTGACCGCTCACGCGGTTGGCTAATGGAGTATTATAACAGCCAATAGCAATCAAGATTCCGTGTCATGTTTAAGTCGTGATCAATGATGACTGTATATATTCTTGCATTTCTCCATTTTTCGTGTAGAACTCCCCTAATACAGTGATAGTGTATCCTGTATATTGAATTGAAGTAAGAGTTTCAATGTTAATTTGAAAAATGTCCGTCTAAGATCAAGGTGTGTTTAAAGCTTCCATAAATGTCCAGGTCTCGTGAAACCAGCAAAGACTAGCGTAAGTTTGGTCATTCATGTCCTCACATAGATGACATCTTGACCTTGAAGTAAGATATTTGTTTTTTAATGTTGACACTACCGCCCACGGACAGAAATTTATTCAAGGAAGGGGAGGGGGGTCAATTTACGTCCGAGTTAGACTAGGGAATAGCTCCTATTTTATATTTCTATAGGCCTATATTACCTCTACCTCAATTGAAGAGGGGAGAAAGATGTCTCTTACTTCAGTTATTTTGATATATAATTTTTTTTATTCCTTTTAGGCATCCAAAAATGCAACTAGTTATTTCCTTTAACTTTTTCTTTCATTCTCTAAAATTTATCTAAATTAGAGTTGCTGGCATCATAATTATAAACCCCTTATATGGCCATATCTGCTCTCACTTCCAGTTTCCACAATATTACTAAAGTCAAGTGAACTTTTTGGTCGTAGCATCACCATCTAATTACGTTGAAGAATCCTATTTTCCTTCATCAGAGGATCATTCTTTCAACATTTTCAAATCACTTTCTGAACAATTTTGTTCTGAGTTCTCTAAACTTATGCACAATCTATCTCTGAAAATTTATCTGTAAAATCTATTAGAAGATCAACCCAATTTGCAAGAACTTATTAAATCAACGTAGATATTTTCTAAGAATTTTTGGAAAAAAGAATTCATGTTGTCTTCTAAAATATGTCCAAATATTTTCCAAGTGAAATATAATATAATATTAATAATTTATTAGTTCTTTAATTTTGAAAGAAATTTTCCTTCATCTTTGTAGTGAATGGGTATCTGCCTTGTAGATGATCTACCTCAATACTAGATGATTGATAAGATTGATAAGTTTAATCTTTGATAGGTATTATTGATTTTAGATTCTTCTTGATGTTTTTGAGTGTTTGTAATAGGCTGCTTTCCGTAAATAGCAGTTGGCTGACGCTAGAAGCTACAAAAAAAAAAAATGAAAATTTAAGTTTATATTAGTTATAGATTTTATATTACCTCACAGATTTTAAGCAAAGCTCAACATATAAATATTCCTATTGTAGCTCTTATCTTTGAGTGTGCATAATCTTTAGGATTGATAGTCATTAACCTTTATTCCCTTTTTTGGCTAAAACAAAAGCAATGTTTAACCGCATAAATTAATAAATACCTTTGAAGGATGTCTTATATATAAAAAGGCATATGATATAAGCTTAATAAGTAAGGATTATACACTCTTAAAGGTAACAAACTTTCTCCGTAATTTTGTTAGACTATTAATTTATAATTTGATACATTTAATTGTACAAATATAAAATTGTTACTTATATTAGTATATATATAGAGCTCGATTAGAATTATTGAACATACAAAACCTCTGCGAACTTGAGACTTAGTCCCTTAACTCTGATAGAAACTGTTCTCCATAGAACTTTTATATAGAAACTAGACTCAATAGGTAATTAATTTTTGCGACTGATTGATTCAGAACTTTGATAGAAACTGAATGATTTGACCTGGCAACCTCCTATTCTCTACTCAGGTTGAGCTACATCCTAAATTAACCAACTAACAGGCGACATCCAACCAAGCTGTTATATAGACACAATTATTAAATTAAAATTCGAATTGAAAATTGTTAAGGAATTTCTTCTAATAGAAAGACTAAAGAAATATCTTGAACATCTGAATTTTGTTCAACCTTTAAGAACCTCCTACAAGAGCGCTTAAAACGTCTTTAGAAACGTCTGAAAATGCCAGTTGCATAGGTCAGTGATTAGTATATTGTTCCAACTCTAGGATTGTTTGAAGCTGTCATATAAATGGACTAATGTATTAGCCATTGACCTATCCAATTAGTTTATACTTCTATTAAAATGATATCTGTATTTCCATGGTTGCCTAATTATCTTGCAATTAGAAAACAAATTATTTACAATCTATCAAGACCATATCAATAATTGATATTATAATAGCAAAAGTTAAGACTTCAATATTAATATTATTTATTATAAATATAAAATTATTAATATAATTAGAATAACTATTTTTATCTTCACTTAAATAATTTACCTTTGTAATTATAACCAAAAATTTATAATCGCAATAAATTATATAATATTAATTATATAGTATATATATAATATATTAATAGATATATATAATATATTTATATTATTTAATATATGATATATAGAGATTATCATAAGTTGTTTATAAAAATTAACATAATGATATGTGTACATATCGATTGTTATGTTGCAAAGTTAATAGCCACTATCAGAAGTAATTTTTTAATATTCGAATGGACCAACTAATGTACCATAAATCTATATATACGAATAGAATATTTAGGATATGAGATATATGAGTTTAGAAGAGTGAATTGTTTGAGAGCCGGACTGGTGGAATGAGAACTGAGACACGGAGTATTAATATATATGAATAAGTAAGAGTTTTGATATGTATGAGAGAAGAGATATGTCTTTCTCGTTTTAGAGTCTATAGGAGAGGTTGGGGTTGAATATTCCGGGATAAGAGAGTTTGCTCTAGAATTTATGAGAAAAAGAATTAATCGGACAATGAGGTATTATTCTATATAATGGCGGGACATTTATGAGATCTGTGTTCAAGACCTGGCTGATATCTGATATTTCGAGAGTTATCGTTCTTAAGGGGGTATTGAAGTACTTACATGGGAGCAGGCACTTTCTGTGATATTAATAGAAAGTTTAAATGGAGTGCAGCAGATGTGTAGTGAGGACCTGTTTATAGGGAAAGAAAAGTCTGACTCAAACTTTAACGACTGAGGAATAATGTAACCACTCACACGAATGTAGCTATAGTATCGACATTGAGTTCTTGTCACAAGCATAAGTAGGGTTGGACAAGATAGATATAATTATAGGATTTTGATCTTATGATAAATACAAAGAATGTTTTTAGATATAAAACGAGAGGACTAGTTTGCAATAGTACTTAGGCTCATTAAATAATTTGAGTTTCATGTTAATATACAAAAATCTTTAAACTTTGTTGCCGCTTATTTCAAGTAATTCTAATTTGTCATTTGAAGTAAGATGAGGTATGGATGTTTTTTGTGAATGCAGACAATCAATTAGTCCTGGCGATATCGCGCCCAATAACTAAGCACAGAGAATACTTGTGTACCTCGTCACTCAACTCGGTAAAGGTTAATAGATTCATGGAAATTTGATGAGAAGAAGGGTAAAGAGAAAGTATAATTTATACGTTTTGCCCTCTGTTGTTATTGATAAGATAGTGAGAATGTTGGTAGAAGGTTCGTATTAACTGTTGGTAGTATGGTAGATTTGAGTTGGAATGAGGCAATGAGAGCTGCTAAGTAATGAATGGTACAATAAGAACGAACAGACTGTAATATTGCATATTTAAATGGTATGCAGGGTCAGAGATGGAAAACTGAAGGATATGGTGCAAAGAGAAAACTTAATGAGGAATGATACAGGTGATACATGTGTGAAGTATGATGGCAGTGTAATGAGGGAGGTAGCCGAGGAATGGTTACATTTTACTCACATGCGAGATAACACAACTAGTTTGGAGAGATTCCGGAGTACTTTCTGTATAAACAATACAGGGGGGGCGCGTACAATGCAGATCAGTGTAAGAGAGGTAGAAAATAGATCTTAGTAGCAAATATGACTAATTATCTAGAAATTGAAATGGATCTGGAATAAGAGTTGCTGTATTCTAATGTCTTGGTGAGAAGCGCATGTTCTGTTACTCAAACTCGAGTTAGATTGGAAAGGGGTACAGGAGAAATCACATTTTGCTGAAGAGTGGTGAAGAGTATATATAGAAAAGGATTATCTTCCAGCATGAAAAAGTAAAGTTTGCAGTACCTATTGGACGGCGTATCCGAAACTTATTGACTAAGTACTCGTGAGAGGCAACACTCAGATGGGAATATTCTACCGAGACATGTTATGGAAGGCAAGAGTAAAGAAATAGCAGGAGGAGGGCTCCTGTGAACTCAGAAATGTCCAGGGCTACTGAGAGGATCGCTAATGTAGTATGAGTCGAGTGAAGAGGAATGTCGGCATAGAGTATGACATGCACAGAATTTATTAGAGGAAAGAAGCTGAAGATAAAACACTAATGATCTTAGAATACCCTCTAATACGAAATAAACAGAAGATTAATACTGAGAAGATGGAAGTATTGGAGTGCGACTTAAATGACTGAGAAAGGAGGTGGGACAGAGAGTATATTCCTTGAAGTACTAAGGAGTGCTCATCGACAACTTGTCTGTGATTCCCTCAAATATCCCAGTAAAAGTAAGTAATGGAGTATATGGACACTCACAATGGCGTGACAGAGCTAATGTAAACCAGATACTTCTGTATGAGGTAGACCAGCATTATGAAAAATGAAATTTGGAAGTTAACACTCAGTAAGGCTCCGGAGATGAGGATTAGTACTCAGTTGAGCAAGGAAGTATGACCAGGAAACCCTACCAGACCAATACGATGGTTGGAGAGAAACGCACGGGATTGTGATGCGAAACTTAAGGCACGAACTTCATGGACAAGTGGAGCATTAGAAAATATCCAAAAGTAACTCCACTTAAAAATAAAGCTTTACTACTAGAATGAAATTTCCCATTGAACTCTCTACTTAATATACCTACTGATTTAATTGCTCTTAATTACAATCTAGTGAACTTTGGGAAAGAAATATTAATCATGATATGTATAAATGTAAATCGTCTTTCCCTTAACAGCGAATTGTTTAGACCATGACTAAGTGTTTATAAAAATTAAAAATTATATATAGGGTTTGTACTCTAGAGAGGATTAATTGATATGTATCCTTCCCAAACTTAAATTTTATTTCCTTTTCATAAAGTATATTATCTTTTAACATATAGAGAACTCGCAATTGGTTTCAAGACATAAGATAGGCACGCGCTTTCTGCCACACAATGGGCGTAATTATTCGATGCACCATCCGAGGTTGCGGGTAATTTCAGTGGTCTATTGTTTGTCTATTTCTAATTTTTATTGTTTACTCAACTTTCCTCTCAGGAGGGAGGTCATCACAGTAGAGAAGAGTTTTCAATCTCTTCAATGGGAGAAGGAAGAAAGGGAATGAAGATGATTACCGTTTATACGTTTATAGACGAAAAGTTCGTATTCTGTGACGGCCACATGAGGTCACATATACACCGTGCATCTCAGTCTCTAAACAAAAGTACGTAAACACATCTGCTTACACAGTTCAAGCTTGAGCAAAGAAAAAATAGTAGAACGTTGCGCACAGAAACGCACTTCTTCTTGCAGAAAACTCTAAATGATAGCCATAATGAATAGGTAAAATTCGCAATGCTAGTTCCGTGTTTGGCAAAGCTGAAAAGACACCGGTAGGTGGAGCATAGTAGCAACATTTATATATGGGGACCTTCCAGCTGTGCTATTCAACAGTCGTACACGCAAACATTTGCTGATTCCGCCTTATATCCACCAATGTAATTGACAAAATTCTGCAGGAAAGATTTGAAAAAACTAAAGTCCTTTGAATAGAACAACAAGTTCTTGTAGTAGCAGCATCGGAATAATCTTCATGAGATCATAGATTCACAATAACTTAGTCAAAACAAACCAAGCCCTCTGCAGTAAACTGTAAAATATGCCCTCAGTATGTTCTGCAGTGCAACTTTTATAGTTGATCGATGAGGACATAATGCGTGTTGATTTTTAAATTTTTTCTTGGCAGACATCCTTTCCAGACATCTGTCAGCATCTCCTTCATCACTAGCATTCCTCTTACGTATAAGTATTCGCCGACGATATGATTTGTATGTGCTGCTGCCACTGAGTGCATTTGCCTGTCGCTCATAATAGTCGAACTTCTCTCGGCATTCATCTACGAATTTATCCAAGCTGTTCAGAAAACCAACAGCTGGTGTAAATTAGATGGTCGAGCCTTGCAGCAATTTACTATAGCAGTTGAAACGCTGCAAAATGTCATTCCATAGTTCACACATTATGGCAACTTCAATGTTGTCCATTTAGTTTGCCAGTGCACCTGCTTCATCTATAGTGCCGTCGTTCCGAGTAGCATCCTCTGAGATCTGGAGAGCACTTTGAAACCGATTGTACCCTATGAAAACTGCTTTTGTGGCATCAGATCCATCAGACCACCGGGTATCTGATGGTTGTTTCGGAACTAGGCATTCAGGGTTCTTTTTAGCATGGTTTAACAACACATGCCAACGATGTGTTAATGCAACAAAGAATGAATACAAGCGCACTAGGTATTGAAAAATTAAAAAAAAACTGCTTCAACGCAACAATCCACAGCTGACTGCGCAAGGAATATAATCCACTAGGCTGTTCTTGTTTTTCAAGATTTGCTGCGTGCCATTATATTTACCAGACATATTATTGGCATTATCGTAAGTCTGACCAGGGCAATTTTCAAAGCTGATTCCCTGATCCAGTAAGTATTGAAGCAGAGTGTCAGCTAGATTCTTTCCTGTATGACTAGAGATAGGTATGAATGTTAGAAAAAATTAACTTGTTTCATTTTAAAGCTATGAAAAACAATAAAACAATAGTCTTGATAAAACATCCTCTAAGAGAGAGGAAAACAATATTTTAAAACAGATTTATATAAAACTGTAATAATAATGAAGAAAGAAGATGTAAATTACAGAAAACATTTCAAGCTTGTAGAAAAGAAATCTTATTCAATTTTTGGACGTAAGGATACAAACCACCAAGAATAGAATTGTACCTATAACTCTCAACTCCAGAATTGAGCTCACTGGATTGAAAAGGAATAGAGGAAATGGAAAATTCCTTTCGTAATAATTAGTGTTAATAGATGACCCATATCAACAAAAGAAGTTTGCCTACATTAGATTTCCACAAACAATAAAAATTTAGAAGCTTGTTGAAATTGATTTCCGGTGCATTACATTAAATTGTGGATTTGTTTCAGAATCGCCGAGGATAAAAATTGCGGGCAAAAAAGAAATTTTAAACCGTTTAACGGGGCGCTCGACGGATCCATTTTCCTTCCTTAAACATTCAATATTTTACTGGTCATATCTACATCTAAAGAAGTGATATAAGGTATGAAAACGGGGATTACGATATATTCACACTAAGCGTTGCATGTCTTGGAACAAGATGTGCTTATGCATTCATGCATTGCAGAATACTAACAATCGGAAATCTATTATACACGTAACTTCGGGGCTCCGTGCATCGATTTTAAGACAGAAGAATGCGATCCAAAAGATTAGGGATTTGTGAGAATAACAACGATTTCTGATTTCAATAAATTCTGACAATTAATTAAGAATTCTCTTAGAGAAGGTACAATATACGTGGTTGCTTATTATACAAAATTGAAACAAACATAACACGAAACGAAATTCTGGATATTTTATAAGTTACGCGAGCGACGGTTGAGGCTGTGTATTACCGCGAAACATAATAATACAACGCAACGAGAGAAGAGCAAAAGAGATATCGCGCTACACATTTAATCAACAATCAGATAGATAAGATTAAATAGAACGTTTATAAATTAATGTATTTCTTCACAGCTCACAGAACAGAATGAGAAGGAACTGAAGGGCAATCACATTTTTATGTTGGGCACAGCTTGCAAATACATAAAAGGAATCGAGCTTTGGAAAATACTCTATAATATTTTGCGGAGATTTAACTAAATTCCTCAAGTGTCAATACTCGGACAAATTTTCACGACTATTAGACATATATACACTTCCCTTTTTAAGAAAAGAAAGAAGGGTGTATTCGGGCTCCTTCACAGGGAATAACTAGAACCACACAATCATTAAGCAAGTAATATTGGAGACACAATCGCACATATGTCTCTAGTTTTCGCTGAGTCAGGCGAAAATCAAAGAGAAATCAGCAGCAGCGAGGAGCAGAGGCAACGACAGGAGTCTCAACTGCGCACCAGTCAGAGACTAAGCTAATGTCAAAGGCAACAGCAAGAACAGTCTAAAGGTCAAGTTAGTTCACAGCAGACAAACACGGCAGAAGAAATAAGATTAGAGGCAAAGTCGTCATATAACACGCGCAGAGAGTACAGAGTAAATAATACCGATTAACTGCTGGAAAAAGATAAAGCAGTGATATACAAAAGAATGATTGAGTGCCGCGCATATTCATTCAAAGTATCTTCAGACCGTTAACAATTATTTAGTTGAAGTTTGCATAGTCAACACGACCAAAGAGTAAAGAAATTCATTGTTGTCACTATCCAAGATATATTAAAAACTGGAAGTAGAAAAAAATATAGGAACAAGTGCTTTCAGAACGATGTAAAGAAAGTTAAAATTTCAATAGCAACGGTTTTGCTATAAAGTAACTCGTTGAGTTTTCGAATACACTAGTTGCGTATTCGTGTATTCCACATTAGCTATGTTAACTCTGGAGGTCGGGCGGATTAGTTTCACGCTCTGCATCCAGCGGAGATGCTTTACTTCTGGGAGGTTTTGATAATGAGATGGAGGAATGTAATTTTTACGATTACAAAATGCTAAGAGACGAGGGGAGATTTTAATTTCATAAAAAGGTAGCTCGGTAAGTTTTATTCCTAGGGAATACATTCATGATGTAGTGCTTTAATGTCATACGATTTGCTGGAGACTAAAAATATGGAGAATTTGTTGGTTGATTATGTATGAAAGTTTGTTGTGATATAATGTGTCTTTTGGGGTTATTCGACTTATACTCTTAATATTTTAAATTTATTAAGGAAAATATATTTAAAGTGTCACAAGTCACTTTTTGTTTTTAAGGAGATAAATTCACAAGAGAATGAAACCATAATATTTATAACAGTAACTACTCTCTACAATAATTACGCTTACTAAACCGACTATTGAGTATTGGAAGTCAATAGTACGTGCTTTAATACAGATGTACGTGTTAATACTATGTGGAGATTAGAGAGTTAGAGATCCTGTAGTCTTATAACTGTGATTTGTAATGTGCTTATTTGATATTATTATTGTCTAACTTATGTCTGTCTAGAGGCTAATGTCAGATTATGGCTAATTGAACAATCATTTCTTTCTCTATAATATTAATCTTGTTATGTGTATCTTCGTTCGCGTACAAGGAAATTTATTACCTTTAAATGTTTATATGTGTATGTAGCTAAGACTGAAGATGTATTATTGGAGATAATATATAGAGTTTTTTGACGTGGTAAAGGACATGAATTCTGATAGCAATTTCATCGCTTCATAGCTACCTACCATTATGAGGTATTAATAAAGAAATCATGTTCGAAGTCTAAGAAAATGCACATCTATTATAATTATGGATATAATATCATTACTCGAATAGAGAGGTAATTATTATGACCACATATATTATATTTATCTATTATACCACTCATATGCATTAAAGCATATATTCACACACAAGGAAAGTGAGACAATATCTACATTACATGAAATATAATACCAGAAGTCTTATTATACATACGAACGCAGTGTGTAAGCCACCGGATTGACTATAAGAGTATAATTTAATGATGAAGTACCGATTATAACTGCTATAAGAAGCGTTTCCTTGAGTAGTGAATGACAAGTATCTCACATAATATTGACATCTTAGCTATTCAAATGAGATACAAAAGAAGGGATAGGAAGAAGACTAAGATTATATGGAGAAGAGATATACGGATATATTATTGTTTATAATAAATAAACCTGAAATCAGAGGAAAAATATGAAAAGTTGATTTGAGGGATAGACTCTAGCAGATCGTCGAGGCATAAACTACAATTACTCATAATGGATTATATTGAGGAAAGGATAAATTTTAGCCTGCAACAACTTGTTTTGGAAAAATAGACATTGCATATTAGGTCAAAAAGGTAGTAAATCATGTTAGAGAGCACATCATTTAAGATACATATAGTATTGGTTTTGAAACGTTATATGCTGTATATACAATTATGATTTATCATAATGTAACTCTTTACCTTACAGTGGAACCAATAGTAAATAGTATTCGAATGGATATCTGCCTTTATTAAAGACATAATTTAAACTAATGAGTTATTTAGATTATTTTAATAGATAGACTGCCATATTCTTTATAATTATGTTCCATATATAAAGAGAAAGTCGAAAGATAAAATAGATAGTTTTAGCTTCGTATTTTTAACATTCAACGATAATATATACTATCTAATGAATTATAAGAGAATTCTGACAATAGAACATATCTCGACATATATGAACGCAAGTATCGTCTTAACGCATGAAATTATATTGAACTTATTTGATATGTGGCTTGCTGTTATAGTGTTACTCACATAAGAAATGAATGGTATTCTACATCATAAGTTTAGAGAAATTGGACAATTTATTCGATGCGAAATTCTCTATACTTAGTATTTTTTATTTAACAAGATGGAATAATTAAATTTACATTATTTATTATTTAGTCATAATTACTTTTTATTTAATCAGCTTTAGTTAAAAATCATTTATCTTGAGAAAGCATTTCTTTTAGTTTTTAAAATAAAACTATATTTTACATACTTGTATATATATGTTAATCTTTGAACACACATCAATTTATGTACCCTAGAATACTTATCGGATATTAATATGACTGGTTTATTACTCCTAAGTGTACAATCTATATCCTATACATATAATTATGCTTAAAAGGTAAACGAGCTAAAGTCAAGCAATAAACTAATGTTAAATTCACTGATGGGGATTTACGTATATCAACAGAAATAGGGGTAAGTATATTAAAGATAAGCATACAATATGTAAGTTGAGAATTCTTCTTTTCTTAGTGAATTAAAGGGCAACTTTAATGGGGATAGATAATAAGCAACAATATTAATAAAAGTGTTTGTTTATTCTTCAAATTGGCACAAGGTCTTTATGGAGAAGTTTTTGTTGTATAATTATTTACTCATTCTAATTTAATTGGAACATAAGTGAAAATCGAGAACTTTTAGAAAGAGAAATTATTCATGATTAGCAAAATTTTAAATTATTGGGAAAAAAATTTAACCTTGTATTATATTCAAATGAACAATAACAAAAACAGATATCCATTACTGAGAGGGGTAATTTAGTGACATTAACGGGACTCAGCAAAAAAAATTTCTTAACTCATTTCAGAATTTAAAAGATAATCAGGAATTCATTAAATACAAACCGTGTATATAAAAAAATTAGGAAGATCTTTTAAACGATTAACCTGTTCATAGTGCGACACAAATATGTTAGATATCTTTATTTTGATTAAACGCACAAATAAATATTAATATGAAATTATTCAGGAATTGTAAATCTACAGTAAAGATTTTAACGAGGAAATAAAAAAATCCTAAGATATATATTATGAGTTTCTTAATCTCTTTAGGATATTATTATCAATACGAACATGCTTGAAAATTAGTATATATTCTTTAGCTAAATTAAATTATTTATAAGGGTTCGAACGAGTATAGGGGAAGAAATTTAAATACAAATATGTAAAACAATTTAATAATAGTGTTATGGTTAATTTTATGGAGGTAATGGGAGGAAATCGATATAATATCTAACTCAGGTTATGTTTCGATATTAGACGAGTTGAAATGCCATAATTCGGGATTTGAGGTACACTCACATCAGAGGGAGTGTGAGAGAGATAATATATAAAAGAGGCTTTATGAAGGTGGATTAGCTATGGTAATTCAATCCTATAATAGGAGTTATGAGCGAAGTATTATAACAAGGGTTTATTAAATAAAAAAATTAAGTTGAAAAGAAGTTACTGAAAAATGAATACCATTTTTCTCGAAATAAAGTTACATGGGTACAATTTAATAACGATAGATGTATAGCTAAACCGGCATGACCTTTCACGGAACTTCAATAACTTGACATTCATTTTTTTTAAGGTATTTAAACACTCACATGTCAATAAAGGTTACAACAACAGCGTGTTATTCATAATCTAAAACTAGCAACTAAATAATATATTTCCTCTACTAATATTTCTGTTCCAAGAAAAAGAATATTAGTTTTATTTTGAGAGTTCCGGATTTTACTGATGTGAAAATCATGGGGTAAATTCACCTGGAGATAAAAAATTTTTATTTTTGAAATAAGAGAAATTTAATGCGATTTACGGGCAACTTAGAGTACAATCGGCAACAGGGATTATATATAAATATCATACACCCCTCAAAAGATGGGAAATAAAATTAGGAAATATAGGAAGTTAATCCATTGACAGTAGTGATTAACAACACATAAATTAAAACAATGTGGTAGTAACTAACTCACATGTCAAAATATTTTAGTGTGACAATGATATAGAAAATAATAATATGATAATTACGATTGATGAAAGAGAGTTTTATATCAATATATGCTGTAGGAACCTTCTTTCTCAATTAGGTATATTTTTAATACGGAACTAAACTATGTTATGAAAACTAATCAATTCTCAACAACCATAATAACTAAGACAAGAAAGCAAATTTGGAAACATAGCAGAGTTCAATACTTGCACAGAGAAATTAAACAAGAAAATGCAGAGAGAACCTGATTATATGCCTTAAGAGAATAAACATATAAGCTTTTTTATTTATAAATTAAATAATAATATCAATAGTTGATAAATTTTAGAGTTAATAAGTAATATGTTAGTCATAGCTTTCTTGCCATACAGAAATAACACATTAAAAAACTATCCTTTACATTTTTATATATAATTCAATTCGGAATGTTTAGAATTACCTATGTTTATATATTTGTGAATGATGTCATATTTTATTTTTTATCGGAATCGTTAATTTTCAGAATGCATTGATACATGGTATCGAAAAATTTTGGTATCGGAGTCAGTAAACTTTCCAGTCATGGGTACTTGCCAGATAACAAAACCAAAACTTCCAGAATATTATAAAAAATATATTGGTAAGTTTGAGTGGCATCTTTACAAAGAAACTACAGTTGTGCTGTGCTGATAATGAGAACGATTTTGAAAATAAACATGATAATGTGTGGCTAGTATAATAAACATAACGCTTTTTCACACTTAGAATCATGAACGAATGAGAACTAGGGCATCAACCACATTTATTGTAAGTCAGATAATATTTTTTTAGAAGATCTACAAGGTATACAGTATTTACTAAATTATGGTACTTAGTAAAAATTTATTTGTACTTTACATAATACACAGAACAAAAGAAGCAGACTTCTAAATAGTTTTGTGTTTAGTGAATGTTAATTCAGAATGTTAAGAGCGTAACAAGATTGAATTTGTTTATCTATCTAGCCATTTGAAAGAAAGTATTGATCTACTGAATAATTGGGGTTTACATTTTTCATTCACTAAAAATTAAAATGATAATGAATTGATATAAGAAAAATTTATATGAGTTCTTTAAAATTTCTTTATTTCTGCAGTACCAACAAATGATAGCATAATTATTAATTTGGACCGAGAAAACACGTAAATTAACAAAACAATGAATTAGTAAAATAACAATAAATATTTAAATTTTTATTTTATATTTGAATATATATAGAGTAGGAAAATTTATTTTAATACATCAGAAGTGGGAGAGGAGGAGAAGAGCAGTAGAGAAGTTTTCTAGTTTTTCACAACCATGGAAATGATGGAGATAACAAATATATTTCCTAAAATTACAAATACAGACATGGAAAAAATTGTAACATTTTAACACTGAATGATTTTGAAATATTATTCAAATAAACACTTATTATAATAAAATGAAAGTCCAAGAAATATTATATTTAATATTATTACTGTATTTTTTAAAGATAAATCTTAACTATTTCCAATTTTATTAATTTCTACTTTTTCAAAAAAGCTGGGTTTACATAGGGAAATCGTCAAATAGAGGAAAAAATAGATATAGATCCATCAAAACTGAGGGCACTGAGGATGAAGACTTTTTAAAACTTAATAATTTTATAGATAAATTTTGTTGATAAATATTGAGTGGGAGATTATGACAGATGTTGAGTCCATTGAAACTGAGGGAGTCTTGGACACTGTGAAAATAACATAACATAAAGATCACAATCATAAATATTAACCACACCAAAAGTTCTTACGAGGGGAGAGCATGATAGAAAATGGTTTTTGATGTCTTTTCTCACAGAAAGTAAGAATCCACTTATTAACATAGTTATTTAAGTTGTAAATAAATGGGGATTAATACTCTTTTATTTTATATCACAAGATAACAAACTTTGTAATATAGACTTTTGTGATATAAATTAGTTGTTGTTTGGAGAGCCGGGGAAAAAACCTCGCATAAATTTAATATATATTAATTTTTTAAATTACTCATTAATTATTACTATTATGAGGAGTTTCAAAATAAATAAAAGAATTATAGAAATTTAAAAAAATTAGGACATGTAAAAATATAAATTTATGGTAAAATATAAAGAATACAAATTGATAAAAGATAAATAACATTAATTGGATCAACTGAAGATAATTTCATAACGACTATTATTTTTATTGAAATATTATAGAAAATATTTCCAAATGGAATACTTAGCGCAATTAAGTTGGAGGATGTAGTTTAGCACGAATATGTTTCTGTAATTAATAGGCAATAGGAGATTATTGAATAAAATTTCTTCAAATTCTGACAAATCTTTCGCAATTAAATATATATATATCATTGAATAATTTAGGTTAGGATGTTTTTGAGAAATATGCTTAACTTAGTACGAGGTTTTTAACTTTAAGAGTTATGAAACGAATTTAGCCTTTACATTTCTATCGACAAAGAATTCCGTAGAAATTAAATAAGTTAATTCTCCTCTTTTGTTCAGTAACTTAATCTTACACAATCATACGGAATGCTCTTTTTCATTGAAGAGAGACTAGTTTAGTGTTGATATTCACACGTACAAAATCTATTCAATGACCACTTTTATTTTGAAATCAAGGACACATGATAAGAATAACGCAGAAATAGATTATTTTTCGACACAGAGTTTTGTTGTTCTGTAAGTATATTCGTAGAGAAAAGTACTTGTGGGAGAGTGATATCGGGATTTTTAATGAGAATCTAGAACTTATTCCATCGTCTGGAGATTAATTAATAGAGATAAGATTAGTGCAACAACGGACGGAACTTAGAACGTAACCTCAATTTAATGCAACACACAGGGGTCAACGAGGCACTGTGAATAAATACCAAGGAGTTGCTATACACAGAAGAAACAGGGAGACTAGCAGGACATCATAAATCTCGAAAGTCTGTTGTTGAATTCTTAAGAAGAGGATATCAACTACAGTATAAGGTTATGAATCACAGGTTTCATAAAGTGGTTAAAAACTGCGTCATGTCATCTTTTGTCATTAGTGAGTCATAATATGTACGCAAGAGTGTAACAATTATTAAATTTCCAACTTAGATTTTATTTTTATTTATACAATTTTATCTTTTTCGCGAAAAAATTGTTATTATACCTTTAGGTTTTAAGTGTGCCTATTACAGCTTTTCCTGTTTTGTTTAAAATAACTCCTAATCTTTTAATACTAGGACGCATTCTCTTATATTTCAAACAAGAAAAACCAAACTTCTTTTCGCATTCATTTTTTTTTTTGCTATTTCGGCGCATGTGCGCTTATCGCTGTACATTTATTCCTAATCTTGTTTTCGTTTTTAACGAGAGTCCTTTAGCGTGTAAAGGGAATATTTTTTTTGCCACTCTAGTAGGGGAGTAATCATGTCAGTTGAGATCTCCATGGATTGCTTATGGAATGTAATAATTAAACAAACCGGCGAAATAAAGCAAAGTATTATGACTTATGATCCATAAGCGACAATCGCATATCTCTTGAAATTTTAGCTTTAGATTTGACGGAATTTAATATGATTCGCTGGTTTTATGAATATTGTCTTTTTATATTATACGCTAAAGAGAGAGGTCATTTATAAAAATATTTGGAATATAAGACAAAATATTAAATTTAGGATTTATTTTTTAATAAAATAAGAATACAAATATTGAAAAGGAAAAAGAACAACATTAGAGCGAAAAGGCGGCTAGAATGTTCGAAGAACATCTCTCTGAAGTACTTCATAGTTCATTACAGCGTTCAACTCTCAAAACTCGTTATTATTACACCAAAGAAATATCTTTAAGCCATGATACCCTTTACATATTAATTATAGATTATAATTATAATTAATTATTTTTATAATCTTCAGCCGGTATTTAATCTTTATTCTTTTCATTTTAAATTTTATTTTGTAATTTTATATAACACGACCCTATACTTAGGCTAAAGCATAAAATCGATTTCTTTTTAACATTCACCAAAGATTTCATTTTATTTTCTTTAATTTGAGAATAAATTACTTGCTATAAATATTTTAATTAAAGTTCAAAAAGACATCAGTACCCACGCATAGAGGTGGGAGATTTTAGTTCTTTGTAATTTGTAGCTTACCTACTTTTTGGAAAACATAAATGTTAGAAGATGAACATATTTTAATTTTAACTATTTATTATTTTTATTATATAAATATATATACTAATTTTATGCTAAATATTTTAAAAATATATTTAGTTATTATAATTATAAGATAATAAATATGTATATAAATAAATTTATTAAATAAGAATCGAAATATTTTTATGTATTTATAAAAATTACGCTTATTCCTCAAACCCTGAAAACTTTATATTATTCAATTACCAAAACCAATATAATTTTATAATCATAAGTTTAATTAAACTAAAACACTAGTAAAATGAAACTTTGTGATATTTGGGGATTTTGGAGTCTTACCGTTCGCATCAAATAGACAGTCTAAATTACTATTGATTAAATAAAATTATTTCAAGGATATGTTTGTTATAACGTTAGCCTATATGAAGACCATTAATTTCTTATTGGAAAATGTTTCTCTCTAACGAGGAGAGACTAACATAAAAAAAACCAACAACCATAAATATCATTATTGACGCTAGTTCAATTATAAGTATTTTAACCATATACATTTAACCATTACATCTACAAATAACCAACAATTGCTTTATTAATATAGTTTAGACATGTTTCTTTTTATACGAATTTGTATGTTTTATGTTTATATTACGCAATAATAAAGATTACTCGGGTTTCCTAATACTTGCTTATTATTTTACCATAGTTCTAATTTTTTTCTCAGAACCAAGAGTGCTCGTTACTAATACGTGGTCGTAATGTTATTACAAACATATTCGTGCTTCACTATACATGACATGATCGACGACTATGTTCACTCTTTTGTATGAACACCTTTTATTCAATATCTACTTAAAATATATATGTATAAGATAGATATGTGTAAAACAGTAATGTTTTTACTCTTTTTTGTTTTACATTTTAAATAGAGTTATAAACGTATTTACTTGACCCGCTTTTTTATTCGTGAGATCAATAAAATTTCTTTTTATGCTATGTATTTGGCTTTCTATTATTTTGTTAAATTTTGTATTTATTTGTAGAAAATAGAAAGAAAATATATTTTTATTACTAACATTGTTTTAATTGTATTACTTCTTAGAAGTATCTATAAATTATTTAAAATAAAATAAATTAAATTAATTTTATACTCCAAAATATTTTTAAAATAGGTGCTTAACATCCAATCCATTATTAATTTGAAATTAAATTTATTTAAAGAGTATTCCTTTAAATTCATTTTACTTCGAAACAAAAACATAAATCTTAATTACAATTTGTATCAAATAGTATTTGACCAGAGATTTTGCATTCAAGTAAAATTTAATTTAAGAGACAAATTTAAAATTAGCCTTGGCTCCACCTACCTTAAAGTTTAAACAATTAAATATTTAACATATACTATTGTTTCTTAAAATTAGCAGCTATGTCATGGTGGAGATTGAATATGTTAAATGCAAAATTATTAAATTAAAAAAATATAAGAAACATAATCACTTGGAATTATAACATATTCAACAGAGTAGTAAGAGATAAGATCATAATACAGATTAAATGATATGTAAGAGATTATTAAATATCAGATACATATTAAAGATATTTAAAATAATAACTTAAATAAGATTAA
>JABUQX010125693.1:5000-15000 GCA_015478945.1 Trachelipus rathkii
TGACGGAGTTTCAACATCGGGGTTAGAATGTCTCAAAATTATGCGATTCCCTTTGTAGTTTACTTATTCTCTAAACCGTTGTAAAGTTCCCCAATTGGGCCCTCAGAGCCGGGAATCATTAGTTTATTTTGGTAAGAAATTGACCACCTTATTATGTCCCATCTAGCAAATAGATTTGTTGTTGTATTAGGTTGTTATGAAGACAATTCGTATCTTCTTCAAACTGGCAAGCGCTTCTTTAATGTTAGCAAATACTAATTGTTGGCTAATTCCAATGTTCAAGCCGCTTACGTTAGGGTGGTGCCCCCGCGCCTCCATATTAAACCTAAAAAGTGGACCTTATGTAATGCTGATAATTGTGTGAGTGTATAGAAGAGAATAAATGAAATAGAATAGCTATGTTAAATTAATTGCGAACCTATATGGGGCCTTTCTTGGGCCGGAGCTGGGGAATTGCGTGTGACCAGAATGGTTAATTCTATCTGTGCTCCAACCATTAATATTTAGACAAATGAGGTGTCTAACATAATATGTTTTCAATTGGTGTTAAGAACTTCATTTTTGAGTGTGTCTTCAGATTTAGGTTACATTTTACTGATGTGGCTTTCTATTCTTCTATGCTCGATGTCCTACAACCTATTGAGATCACTACCTCAAGTATTTGAGTTGCCTGAGCCTCTAGTTATAAGTTCGTGTTGATTTCGATTTTGTGTATAGGTTAGAGAGGTTGTTTAGGTATTGTTTCCTTCTATTCGAGTTAGTAACCTTTATGCTTTTGTTGTTGGTTGTTTTTTGGTTGTTTTTTGTTTGTGTTGTTTTTTTCTACTCCCTTTCTAGCTACTGTTTTTCTATTGGCATCGCTGTGTATCCTTACATACTATATCGTACTTATTTTCATCCTACTAATTTATATGTTTCTACTTCCTATATGGTTTTACCACAATATTCATCAAGCTTCTGTTGTGTGTATTTAATAGTTTTATGGTAATGGTTCCCTTGTATGAGTTAGTACCCCTATTGTCCTTTTTTATTTCCCCTTTTTTTCTAGTAGCAAGTTTCAACTTTGTTAATTTTCGAGCTAAAAAAGTTGAAACTTGTTTCTATCCGTCTATTGTTTCGAGGTAATTGCCGATTGGTTGAATTCTGTGCCATTACCTTGAGTGGATCGAGTCTTTCCTTAAGGTCTTCTTTTTGGCAACCGGTGCTCTTGCGGGTGCATCATACGTATATATGTTTTGGTTTATTAAAAGGCTTTTTCCTAGGTTAAGATAATTTCTCTTCAAATACATGGCTACCCATGGTTTGTTGAAAGATGTTCCTGCTCTGCCTGGGTTCCTGATGGTTTTTTTTCTCCGTCGATGCGTCAAGAAATTGGGGGTCTTTGAGTCTTCCCCAATATTACTTAGGAATATGTAGACTCTAGATGCTTGTATATATTTATTAATGATATTTGGAGAGCATTAGAAATAGATGTAATTTGAGATTGTTATGTGCCGAGATTTTGTCACATGAATCCGTTAGCCGGAGCCGTAGTGTGATTTGTCGGAGTCCTAGACTGGTATATGTCTGGCTCAGCTCGCATATTTGATTATACTTGTATCGTCTGTTTTATTATGTTATCATTAGGACATACGACTCTGAATTTGTGTGTGTTTGTCCAACTCCAAAATGGTTTGAACCCTCTTGAGAAGTGATATAATACAGTAAGAAAAAGCACAGTTAGTGACATAGACATGAGTGAGTTTTAAAGATAGAAGGAAGTCAGGAAGGAGGAAGAACGAAGAAGAAGAAGCAAGAAGGAATAGAAGAAGGAGGAGGAGGAGAAAAGAAAGATATGAATAAGAGAATTGAGAAAGAAGTTAGAATATGTTTTATAGTTAGAGGTAGTATACACACAGATCTTTATCATTTTTTTTTTTCTAAACTGAGACATTTTTATTTTATTGGAAATCCTGTTTCATTACCAAAAGTTAAAATTAACGTTTATATTTCGATAAAGTTAAGTTAAAGTTTAAATTTTCTATGTTTGAAGGATAAGTAAATTTATATTTTTTCTATTGTATTTAAATATAAATAATCTTTTTAAAAAAACATTTTTTTGTTTTTTCAGAAAACTAATTTCTTTGATGAATAAACATTTTTTTTGTTTTTTACTTGAAAACATTTTTGTTTTTGAAAAACATTTTTTTACTTATTTGATGAAAAACATTTTTCTTTTATTGTAAATTGACTTTTTTTCTTAAGCAAACATATGTTTCTAGATAAAAAATAAATGTCAAAATTTTCTCTAGAAAACATGAATTTTAGGGACCATAAAGGCATAATATCAAGCCAGTAAAACATTCTAACAGCTAAAATGCCACTTCAGGGGTGGTTCCGCACCCCACCCTTATCCCCCTCTGTGTTTTACTGTTTTTATCTAGCTTTTTATATTAGTAATAATTACTATGTTAAATTAATTAATATTTAAAAAAATTACAATCCTCTTTTTTTTTCTTTTTAATACAAAACATTATTATCTGAAACATAACATTATAATACATAGTACCGGTGGTTCAAATTCATTAGTTTCAAAAAAAAAGATTTTTTAACTAAAAATTGACATTATTTAAATAAATATGAATTTATATAATATTAGTATTATTTTTCATATCAATTTATAAATTAATTAGATTTTATATTTATATATATTTTTATTATATATTAGTATTATGATATATGATGATAATTATATTATATTGTTTATTATTTTTATATTATTATTATATTATATTTTTTTTTTTATATATATTATAAATTATATATTATATTATTTATTTATATATAATTATATATTTTTATTTATATTTTTATAATTATAATATTTTTGTTATTTTTTCATAATCTATACTATATTTATCTATATATTATTATTATATTTATATATTTTATTACTATTATTTTTATTTTATTTTATATATATTATTATTTTATTATAATTTCAATATTTATTTGTTTTTTTATTATTAATAGTTTTATTTTATCATTTTATTATATTAATTATTATTTTATAAAAAATTTATTTTTATATATTTTAATCGAGATATCACAATAGTTGTTTAACATCTAATTATACTTTTAAAAATAATTACAGAACAAGAACACACTAAATAAAACATATGATTATATTTACAAGTTTTGTATATTTAATTATTTATATTATTATTTATATATTATATATTAATTATATATATATAATTATTTATATTATTATATTATATATTATATTTCTATTTATTTTTTATTATTATTATTTTTACGAGGATATAACAATAGTTTGTTTACATACAGTATATTTTAGAAATATTCTACGAAGTACACACAAGTTGTTAAATATATATTTAATTACTATTGCTATATTATTATGATATTTATTATTATTATATATATGGTTATGTATTATTATTATTATATTATTATATTTTTATATAATTTTATATATATATATTATTATGTATATTTATATGAATGTATATATGTATATATTTTTTTATATATGGTAATAGTTGTGTGTGGTGTGGTTTGTGTGTTTGCATTGTTCTTTTTTTTTTTAAATATATATATATATATATATATATTAATACATTTGCGCAGAAGACATGGGATGAAGTTGAAACTGTGCATTCTCTATATAAGTCTCCAAAGCTCCTATTCCTTTTGAAATAACATAGGAATAAATATCTCGAGATGCACCAACCCATTCTTCAGCATATTCAGGCTCTATAGATTGCATTCTCTCATGCCAAAGAGAAGTAAATGTATCAACATTAGTTGTCGTTAGCAAGCTGCTATACATTCTATTATAAGGCATTCCCCATACTTCAGTGTAAATTTTATAAAACAAGCCATAGGCTAGATGTATTAATTCGTCAAGTATGTCGACATTGTCAAGATGCATTAATATTTCTTCTTTTATTTTTAACAATGTTGTAATATTCTCATGCGAATGTAAACAGAACCCTATTCTTGTACGTATGAATGTGTTAGCTGAGTAAGGTTTCCAGTAATTACGTACATCAATACTTTTAACACTATCGCAATATGAGAAAACAACATCTATTCTATTAATACCCCTCTCGCCTTCGTTTCTATTGGATATTTCACTATGACACGATGTATCAGATATCACATACTCAGCCTTTACCCATTCTTCCACGGTATCAATAATACGGAGGAATTCTTCAACAGAAATGAACAAAGGTGTATCATGTACACCTACCGTAGGAATACAGGCAATGTAACGATCACCATTAGGTTTACGAATAAATATAAAAGATACAGCTTCGGGAATAACAAAGGTCCTCGTAAATATATCGTTAACAAGTTTGGGAGTGTGAAGAGAAGCCATGGTGTTAGTTCAGTTGGAAATATCGTACTGAAGAAACTTTGTATATAAAACAGTCTCAAATCTATAGATAATATATTTTCAACCAATCATAAGAAAGTAAACAAGATTACAACATAACCTCCTTATCAGCTCAGAAAGTCCATATAATCACGCCTTACATCGACAGCGACAAACATGTTTACAGAAGGATTAGGCATATACAAACTAAACTGATAATCTATTTATACAAAGCGAGGTCTATATTCATATAATTAACAATGTAGAAAAATGATCTTTGACAAAACAAAACAAAACACGATATTAACACGAAGCAAACAATAATATAATAATTAATAATAATACCCGTGAATATATATAATATATATATATATTATAAAATATATATATATATATATATATATATATATATATATTTATATTATATATATATATATGAATATATATATATATATATATATATATATATATATATATATTTGAATGTTCCTTACATGAATGCTGGCTTACGAGACCTCATTAAGATTTAATCGGTCCAAGTCCTTACACAAATGCCAGTTATCTTCGTTATTACATCTAATATACTTCTTCAATTCCTCAACTCCATCCCAGAGTACATACGTGGCAAGTTCTCGCCCTGACACTACCATATGTTTTGGGTCAGGATCATTCACGTAAATGGATTCTTCAAGCTGACGAATAAAGTTATGAACATCTATCGAAGCTAAGAACTGATTAATTATATTTTCCGAATCTTTAGGTAACAGTTTTTTAAATGTATAATAAGCCTCGTATAACATATAATGGGCTGCCATATTCTAATATCCATAATATTCGTATCTAGATATATAGAGAAGGTTAAAGTAAGTTTCTTATCATCATGATCTCCACCCCCACTGATAACTATTTCCCAACGATTTAATACACTGTGTGACTTAAAGTGTTCATTCACCCATTCTTCAGCATGTTGGCATACACAAAGTAATTCGTCGGAACTCATAAAAACACGTCTGTTATATTCATATTGGTCACTACATCTGAAGTAGGTAAAACCGTCGGGCTTTCTTGTATATAAGAAGGATACATCACTTTTCGGAATATTGATTTCCCAATGCACAATGTCACGTATAGAGGTGTATTTATCAAGACGAACCATTCTAACGGTAGGAATATACATCATGGGAAATAAGAACACTTTTAAGACAGAGCACAACCTTCTACCACGTTCAAATCTAAAACGACTATGACGATAAAATAAGTTTCGAGAGAAAGAATAATGTAATATTACTGGAACAAACACAAGTCTAAGAGATAAGGGATATTTCAACCAATCACGGAAAGGTATAGGATAGTTCAGCCAATCACAGAGTAGGGGCAAATATAGATAACGGATATATCTAGATACGAATATTATAGATATTAGAATATATATATATATATATATATATATATATATATATATATATATATATATATATATATATATAATATATATTATAACATAACTCAAAATAATATACTCATGGGTAAAACACCTACATAAATATAGACCCTGCGCTTCGCCAAAAACGAACACACCACACAATACACAAAAAAAAACACACACACACACACACGATGTTTTGATGCCTCAACTTTGATGCCTCAGCTTTGGGCCCAAAGCTGAGGCATCAAAGTTGAGGCATCAAAACATCGTGTGTGTGTGTGTGTGTGTGTGTGTGTGTGTGTGTGTGTGTCTGTGTGGTGTGTGTGTGCGAGCGCAGGTCTATCCTATGGTACATAATTTTCTATATATTATATATATATATATAATATATATATATAAGTTGAATACTTACACTAGAAAAAGGGGGGTAGGGGTACTAACTCGTAGAAGGAACCATCCTAACAACTTCTAATACACACCAATTGAATCCTCATACCTCAAAACATAGGGGTAGACACTAATATCAGGTGTATTCTATGATGTAGGTCACGCTTGCTAGAAGTGCTAGAAAAGGGATTGGGTACTAACTCATGGAAGGAAGCATCCTAACACTTTCTAATATACACCAATCGACTCCACGTACCTTATAACATAGGGTAGGTACTAATATTGGGTATATTCTAGGATGTAGGACATGTCGTGCTAGAAGCTAGAACCAGCTAGGCCAACTGAAACCCTCAAAAATGAGTTCTACACCATTGAAAACATATATGTAGACACCTCATTTGTCCTAATATGTGGTTGGAGCCAGAATTCCATTCTGGCACCGCAACCACCAGCTCCGGCTCCGGCCCCATATGGTTCGCCAATTAATTTAACATAGCCATTCTATTTCATTTATTCTCTTCTATACACTCACCAAATTTCAGCTTTCTAAGTCCATTTTTAGGTTTTTGGGGGGCGGGGACCCCCACCCCCCTTAGACGTAGCGGCTTGAAACATTGGATGCAACAATGTTGCAACATATAAAGAACGCTTGCCAAGTTTGAAGAAGATACGATGTCTCTAACACCTCTTTTGCTAAGATGTGACATTTGGTGTCATTTCTTACCAAATAAATGACCCCCGGCTGGGGCCTTGGGGACTCTGGCGTTCGAGAAAGTAACTACGGGATTCATTTTTGAGACCATTCCTACCCTGTTTTTTTGTCCCCGCATGGATAAGGTTTTTTGACGAAGGGTAAGCCCTCTACGAAAAACGCATGTTGGTGCGTCTTAATACGTCAAAATATCGATGTTGCAAAATGTTGCAAAATGTTGCAAATTTTGTTTGCAACATTTGCAACATTGCATGCAACATTGCAATGTTGCATTGCAATACGCCATCAAGGGGGGTAGGGTAATATCTAATACTAACTCTTGTTAGGAGTGAATCGATTCCAGCGTAAACCACAGAAATCGATTCAACAGTGTCGATTATGTACTAATTCGATACCAATATCGGTATATTCCGCCACATACGATATATCGCACTAGAAGGGTTAGAAAGGGGGGTTGGGGATACTAACTCGTAGAAGGTACCAACCTAGCACATTCTAATATACACCAATCGAATCCTCATACCTTATAACATAGGGATAGACACCAATATTAGCCGTATTCTATATCGTAGAATATTTCATGCTAGAAAATGCTAGAAAAGGGGGGGTGGGGTAATAACTCGTAGAAGGAAGCTCCTAGCATTTCTAATATATACACCAATCGAATCCCCGTACCTTATAACATAGGAATAGCCACTATGACGTAGGATATGTCGTGCTAGAAAGTGCTAGAAAAGGGGGGCGGGGGCTAACTCATTACAAGAGAAGCATTCTAGCAATATTCTAATATACACAAAACGATTCCCCATACCTTGTAACAAACAAATAAACACTAATATCGGGTGTATTCTATGACGTAACAGTACACTATTGCTAGAAAAGGCTAGAAAAGGGGGGTGGGGGGCTAACTCAATAACAAGGAGCTCTCTTCCAGCATTCTAGCACCTTCTATATACACAATCGATTCCCGTACCGAATATATGGGGTAGACACTAATATTCGGGTTGTCAGACTCAGAAAGGCTTCTGCTACTGTAATTGAAGATCACTGAATCCCTTCCACCAGTCAGTTCACCACAAAGGCCCAATCTACTTAGTTTATTGTTTTGTCTGTCCAAAGTGCAGGAGCGAAAACGACAAACCTGTTTAGATACAAAAAAAACACAAATATTTAAAATCAATAAAAGATACAGACTGTTCCAACTGTGTTCTTAGTATGTTAATTTCCTTATTTAAGTTACTCGAGAGCTTGCGTTTAAAATTAATCTCGTTATTAAGTAGTTTTGATGTCCAGGATTTGTAAAAATGACTGTTTTCAAGAGAAGGGCGGTAAAGTTTAAATTTTAAAAACTTAGGAATATAATTATAGGCCTTACAAATGGATAGAAATCGCAAATCCAAATCTGCTTTTTCAAGTTTCTTAGATGCTGATTCAAATCTTCTGAAGCTCCTGAGTACGACTTCATTATATCTTGTCTTTATAATAGATCCAATAGACTTGTTCTTAGGGAACCTCAACTTTATAAGAAATAAAAAGACGAACAGAAGCTTTGATATCATTTAATTAGGACGTTTCGGGTTTATCCAAACCCATCATCAGCTAAAACATAAATTAAAATTACAATAATATTATGAAAGTTAAAAATTAAAATTAATAATAATAATAATATAATAATAATAATAATAATAATAATAATAATAATAATAATAATAAACAATAACCATAATTAATTAATAATAATACCAATAATTAATAATAATAATAATAATAATAATAATAATAATAAATAAATAATCAATAATAATAATAATAATAATAATAATAATAGAATAATTAATAATAATAATAATATAATAATAATAATAATAATAATAATAATAATATAATAATAATAATAATATAATAATATATATTTACAGTAATAAGAGCTGGGACAATATATAAACAATTTTAAAAATAAAATTATATTAAAAACTATAACCTATATTATTTATTACCTGTTTATTGACAGTCTTGGAAAGAATGTACAAAAAATAGCAAAAACAACTGCTTATATACTAGAAAATTGGTTGGTTGGTACATTTAAAAAAATAAATATAAATATACATTTGGCACAATAGAGTTAATAAAAATAATTACACAGTGATTAAAACAGGATTATTAAAGTAAAATAAATAAATAAATTAAAACCAAAATTAAAACAAAAATAATTTAATTGAGGAGCCATCTGAGTTAAGTTGCGGCTTTGTACTATGTATAAACAGGCTCTCGAGAATCCGTCGTTCAAGTAAACCTGACGCCGAAGACAACACCTTGAAGCTATCCTTTGAGATGTCATGATGGCTGTCTGAAGAGTGGGTCCTGATAGCAGAGTTTTCGGGTGAAGTTAATGGTCTATTTGTTCTATATGAAAGACCCAGATGTTTGGAAATCCTCAGCTGCAGCTGTAAGCCAGTCTGGCCTACATAACGGGCTTGGCAGTCCGCACAAGAATAGGAATAAATAACTGAGGACCTCAAATGAGCCGGTAAAATATCTTTCATTCTGAAAAAACTATTCATTTTAAAATCATTGACAAGTATAAAAATAATTTTATAAGATGGAAAAACTTTAGAAATTGATATTTGAATGTTTTTAACGAGCTTCGGAGTGTTGGGACCGAAGTAAGGAACTTTTAGATAAACTACTTGCAATGATGAATCCACATCTGGCTGTTTAGGGCGAAAAAGGTCTTCCAAGAATTTGTTAACAAGTCTATAAAATAGTTGTTCTGGAAATAAATTGAATTTAGCAAACTGAGTTAAAAATTGAACTTCTTTATGAAAATTTACCCAAGATGTTGAAAGTTTGTAAGCTCTAAAAATTCGGCATGACAGTCCAGACAACTTGGCACTCAGAGGAAGGAAGCTGAAAAAATTGGTACCAAGCATAGTTGTGGTAGGCTTTCTATAGATGGAAGTAGAAAAGCCACCTACTGTACGGTGCACTCTGACATCTAAAAAGGGCAATGAGTTCTCATTCTCCTCCTCCATACTAAACCTAATATTCTGATGTTGAATGTTAAGGTAGTCTAAAAATTGTAAGGCATGAC
>JABUQX010125693.1:27500-34668 GCA_015478945.1 Trachelipus rathkii
AATATCTCTTTTGTGTGATAGATGATCTGAGGTAAGCTTTAATTAGCTTAAGCTTTGAGAAGCTCCTCTCTTCTGAGGCTACTGATACCGGTAGCGTTAGTAGAATCCGCAGAGCGATATGCAAATTAGGTAAACTCTCTTCCAAGTCAGATTGTAAAATGAAGTCTAGGACGTCCTTTGGCTTTGACTCCTTAGTGATTCGTCTTGAAATGGCTTGAAGCTCGCCACACAACTCATTCGCATCAATATTCTTGGATTCGTTATGAGTTAAGGCTTTTTCCAGATTCTTACATTGTTCAAGGATGAATTGAGTGGGGTTTTCTTCTAATGTATTGATATGGTACAAAATCCCGAATTTGGAACTGATCTCTTGCATCGCTGATTGAATCGCTCATTAACTGAGCTGATTGCAGTGTCCAGGATTGCGAAACGAAAGGTTATCTTAAACTTCTGTTTTGCATCTTGTACTGGTTCATCTTTTGCTTCATATGAAAACTGCCTGTATTTTTTTTTAATCTCTTTAGTGTTGACCTCTGGTTCAAAATAGGCTGGAATATCAGGCTCTTCTGCAATTTCCCTATTATCTACAATCTTCTCAAAATCTTCATCGCTTCTTGATTTTTCAAAGAATTCTTTTGTTTTGCAAAGCTGATTTGTAGCACAAGATAAATCAAATTCCTTTGCCTGAATTATCTTGCTGGTTAAATTAACTTCATATAAAATGTTGTTTCACACTACAAGAGATTCCACAAACGAAAATGTTCCACATTTGTTTTGTCAAGGTCCTTCAGCTTCCAACTCCTGAAATATTGCCAAAATTTCCAGTTAGCTTGGTATTTTTAACAATATCCATGAGAGCGTCATGCACTTCACTTAGCTCATATCGAAAAGACAGCAGTGCATCTCGACTCTGCTCTCCCATCTTGTATCATTGAGAGGTTTGAGCGTTAGTGATGGCAAGTGGTGCGGAAGCACTTCCCACGTTGAGTTGAAATGTGAAAAAAACGTGGCAGATTTTTGTACTAAGCAGAAGAAAGACGTAACCCAAAACAGCATTTAGGCAGCATCATTTAACAACTCAATTTTGATGAGTGGGAACTGCATGATACAATAGAAATGCTCGTGGGTTCATTCTTAGATCGCGTCGTTGAAGACCTATATTTTTTCCCTTTCAATATTGCTCCGTATTGTCGTAAACCCTTGACCACAGTAAGTTTTATGATTGAAAGGGACAAGTATAATGAAACTTTTTCCAAGAATGGCTGCAGTCAACAAGCTCCAGTGGTGTCCAAATAGAAAATGAATTTGCCCAAAAAATGCTTTTGATTTCACAGTTTTTGTTTTTCCGTTGCTGAGATAAAACGTATAATGAGTGTCATTTGCTCCACATGAGAAACATATGGTGTGCAATCAAGCATTACAGAAAAATACTAAGCGATATTAACAGCAGATAAAATTTTCTTTTGAATGGCATCACTAAGAAGTTGGATTAACCCATTCTGGATATCTTTGCCCAAGCAAAGAATATGAGTTTCTTTGACACGAATTTTTCTGATATGATCATGCATGATGGGATCAAACATACCTAAGTACTCAACAAATTTTAGAAAGTTTCCATTGCTACAAACAAATAAATTATCGTTTGATCCACGAAAAGCTAGATATTGTGTTCAAAGCACTCTTAACAGTGCTATCCATCTTTCTAACACTTCGTGCCAGTATTTTTCTTCTTCTCTTATTTCACACAAATGTTCTTCATCAAAAGTTTATTTTTCTTAAATCTGATTTCGAGTTCTTTCCATTTTTGAAAGCTTGTCATGTGTTCACGGCTTTTTTTGATGGCTAGCTATGATAGCGAATATATTTTTCCAATCATTAACGCCCGTACTACATAGTGTCGAGCGTTTAGCGAATCCTGTTGCAGCAGATGAAAATAGCAAGCAGCAAAAACAGAATACTCCATGTTTTGAGGTAGAATAAATAGGCCATACTCGATGAAGATATTCACCATTTACTAGACGTCTTTTATAGTGAACTATTGAAAACTTTCTTCGGTTGTCATCCAGAGGTTAGTTGAATTCTGAAATCTGTGTGCGTTCATGTTGAATTAGATCTTGACGCAATTCATCATCAAGAACATCCCATGTAGCAGAATCAGTATAGTTCCTATTTCGTTTGTCGAAAATTCCATATCATTTCCACTTCACTATGCTCATCAGGATAAGAACTTTCTAATGGTTTTTCAATTAAAGTAGTAGATGAAGATGGTTTGACCTCGTGTATTTCCTGTGCTCGTGCCATGTCCTCGTTATTTATGTTACTTCTGCCCTCCAAATCAACCATTGAAAGTTCAAGTTTCCCAACATTTTCAGATAAATTTGAAGATTCATTTCAACTGCTTAAATACTTAAGAAATGAGCCCTTAATCTTCGACAGTGACCTTTCCTCTTAAATTGGCAGGGTCCAATATTTATTTCGGGCTGAGCCCAATTTCCCCGCCCCCTAAAAATGGACATAAAATTCGTAATTTTCAGCCGATTTTCATCAAATAAACACCAAACTGTAGCTTTTTTGCCTTCTAAAACGACGTTTTTGAGTGTTTTTCTACGTCTGTAGTCAATCTTTCAGAATTTTCAATTTTTCAAAACATGTTTTTAACATTTTTAGCTTCAACTCCTCAATCTTTTTTCTGAAATGTCATTCGCATAATTGGAATAATGCATTAGAGGAGTCATTGATCTACTTTTAAAAAGTACAGCCAGGCATTTTTTTTGATTTTTGCAAGCTTTTTGTCAGCTTCAGACAATACCCAATTTCAAATACGCCCATATTTTTTTTGATTTTTTAGAATGAAAAAAGAAATTTGGCGATAATCTTTTTTCTGGTTTCGTGGTAATGTAGGGGTAAGTTAAGTAGGTAAAGCGGAATGAAAATTTGTAGTACAGAGCATAGTGTAGTTTAAGGGAGATTGAGTAAGTAAAATTATTTTTATGATACGTAGTAATAATTAATATGCTTCTGTTTATGTCAATAGTGTTGTTCCTCACGATCTGAATCTATCAATAATATTACACAATTAAAATATTTGGAAGAAAAATTTTATACAAGCTATCTGTGCAGTTTTGAAGGAATTCACTTAAATATCTAGTGTTGATTCGAAGGTAGTTAATAAATAATAAGATAGGTATATCAATATTCACTTTTCTCAAAAAAATAAAAAATTTTTTGGAAATGATAGAGGGTGTTGTGTTTTTGTGTTTACTTTTTTCATCTGTCCGGAACTCTAACAATCAAATCTTGTCTAGGGTTCTTGCATTTAAGATCGGAGGAGGTGAACGATATACATCTTGGTTGTTGTAACTGTTTACTTAGATAATTTGTGTACAGTCAAAGAAATATTTTAAAAAATTCAAAAATTTTTTTGGAAAAATTATGTTCCAGGACGCAATCATATAGACTCCACTCCACTCCCAGAACACTTCTATTAAGCAAAAATGTGCATCTCCCTTGACTACATATGTGTGAAATTGCATCTCACTTCGCAGATCAGAAAGGTAATTTACCTTCTACTACAATTTTTCATTGTTAAAAAAACAGAAAAAGTGGGTTTCGAATTTGGACATTGCTGATCCCACACTTCAAAAATAAAAAAAAACACGCCCTGCCGCTTCTGTACCTTTGTAGGTAATGGACCATCTATGCTTTTCAGGGTTGTGAGCAACAAATAATTTACTAGTAGAATTGAATTGTAAGCACTTGATAAAATGTCACTGGGTGTACTGTATGGTGTAAAATGATAAGTGTTCTCTTGTACATGCAATGCCTACAGACAGGTCTCTGGCAGAGAAAACATCGCGAGGAGCGAAGTTATTGCAGAGAATGCAACAAAAGGCTACAGGTTGATGTCTATTTGATCAACATCGGCTAAAAATAACGAATTTTGTGGAGAGGCAAGGAGAAAGGGAAATGTTAGGCTAGTCCGGCCGCTAGAGAGACATATTTGGCAAAGTACCATTATGAGTTGAAGAAGATTAGAATCGCAGCTGGTGAGCTTCTTTTAGGAGATCATGAATCACATGAATGTTCGTGACCTGGCTTTTTGTAATGAATCTATGTGCATACTGATTCTAGATTATTGCTTAGGATTCCTGGGTTTAGTTATAGGTAGTGTAGTTGGGTAGTGTCGTGCTGGGGGTTGTTTGTGGCTGATATGAGGGGGCGGGTGGTCTTGCTGAGTATGGCGGTGTCCATGTTATACTAGTATATGGGACAAACACTATTGTACATCGAGTAGGCATGTTTACAGTGTAGGTTCACAGTATATCGTCCTTAAGAATGCAGTGGCTTAGACTTTGGTCACCTTATAATAGTACTGATATTAATTTTAATGTGAATATTGGCGGCCTCGAAGCAGCATGATGTTCCAGCAGTATTAATCTTATATACTATGTTTATATATATACATCTATATATATTATAGTAGTATATATATATATATATGTATATTCATATATACTCCTATGATAAGTATGTATATCTTATGGTATGATATATACCTATATCTATCTATATATCTATATATATATATATTCTACTATATATATATATATATATCTGTTCTATATATATATAACTTGGGAGTTGGTATCCTATGGTGATGGGGTCTGGACAATTTGACAAAACCATGATAGTTTTATTTACATTTGTCAATCTGGCCTAGGATGTAAGTTGGAAAGAATCGAAGATGAAGAGGAAAAAGAGTCGCAGATTGGCAATAGAGCCTGAGCTCTCTCCTCTCATCTCTCTCTCTCTCTATCGGTACTCTCTCTACTTTATCTCTCTCTGCTCTCTCTCTCATCTACTCTCCTCTTCCCTTCCTGCGTCGCCGTTTCCCCAAGAGACCCCAGATATTTCCTTCCCTCTTCCGTTCTTCGTTCAGGAGAATTCTTCTCTTCTCTTGCTCAACACACACACACCACATCACAAACACAACACACAACACACACTACACCACACACATTTACCACCCCACACACACACAAACACATTCATTCTTAATTATTTTCTATTATATTATTATTACTCACTCATTATTTTATTATTTCATTCATTATCATTTTAGCATTTCCATTTCATTCGAATCTAACTACTGCTACTATCATTTTGATTATTATTATTATTATTATTATTAATTATTATTATTTTATTATTATTATTTTATTATTATTATTATTATTATTATTATTATTATTATTATGTATTCTCATTTTTCATTATTATTACTTATTATTTTATTATTTTTATTATGTATTATTTATTATTATCTCTATTATTATTATTTATTATTATTATTTTTATTATTGATTATTATTTATTATTATTCATTATTATCTCCATATATTTTCTTATTATTTTATTATTATTTAATTATTATTATTATTGCATTATTATCATTATATCATTATTATCATTTTATCATTATGTATCTCATATTATTATGTATTATTATTATTACTTATTAATTATTTATTTATTATTGATCTTTATTATTATTATTATTATTATTATTATTATTTCTTCATTTTCATTTTATTAATGATTATTAATTATTATTAAGTTATTATTATTATTATTAATTAGATTATTATTAATTATTATTATTATTATTATTACGGGAATCTAAACGGTTTGGTTTTCAGAATCAGCTGTAAAATTTCATTACACCACCTTAGCTTCCTTCTTATTAAATGGATGCTGTCGGCTCTTAGCTTACAATGTTAGTTATTAAGTTCTAATTAGTGACGTAACTGAAAGGTTTATTTAAGAGTAGTCTTCATCATATCAATAATATACTTTCTCTATCCTCTCGATCTCTTCTCCGCCCTTCGCTGCTCTCTTCCTCTCAACACTCCCTGGTGAGTGCAGTCTCATCTCTCTCGGTTCCTCGCTCAGGCTCCGTGTTCCCTCTCTCCTCTCTCTTCGACGTCTCTGGGTGGCCGGTCTCGTTTCTCTGCCGCCTCGCTGCGTCTGTCTCCTTTCGGCTGCGTCTCTCTGCTTCTCCTCTCTGTCGTCCCTTCGTGCTCTGCTCTCAGATCTCGTCACGCATCTCTCTCCCCTCTCACCCACTTCGTCTCTCCGCTCCGCCGTATTCTCCGCTCTGCTCCGTGATCTGCTCTCCCATATTCTGCAGCCGTCCCTCTCATCTCCCCCTCTCGACTCCCCCTTCATGCTCTCGGATCGACTCGTCCTCTCTCTCCGTTCCAGGCTCAGCGTTCGTTGTGGTTCTCGACTGGCCGAGTCCCTACCACGCTTCTTCTCGTCGTCATCACTCTCCAGCGTCTGCTCTGAGTCCTCCGTCGCTCCCGCTCGCCCCCGCTCGGGTGCTCTTTCTCGTCTCTCTCGTACTCGCGCGATCATCCTCTTATGCGTCTCACGCATCTGTCCCGGAGCCTCTCATTCTCCGTCGATTGCAACGGCGATCTGCGTTCCCCCCTCTGATCGCACAGCCTCCCAATTTCCCTGCGCGTCCTCGTCTTCTCTCTTTCCATCCAGAATCCACTCGCTCCCGCTTCTCCCAGATCCTCCCTCTTTCTCCTCTCGCCATCCGCTCTCTCGTCGCTCATCTCGTCTTCCTGTCCGATCTCCTGACGATCTCCCCTCCTCTGTCTCTCTCTTCCTGCACCACTCTCTCTCAGTTCAGGGTCCTGCTCGGCTCTCCTCTTCCGAATCCTCCTCACCCTCTCGTCCATCTCCAGCCTCTCGCCCTCCGTTCAGCGCCGCCTCTCTCGCGATGCTATTCCTCCGTTCCTCGTTCCTACTCTCTACTCTCCTCCCGCTTCCCTCCGCTCTCGTTCTCTCGATGAATCTCCGCCCTCTCACCGTCGCCTCAGTCTCTCCTCCTGCTCCCCCCTCTCTTTCCGCCCTCCTCCCTCCTCTGGTCACGTCGTCGCCCTGAAGCTCACTCTCTTCTATCTCTCCGCCTTCCTCTCGCCTCTCAGTGATCTCTGCTGTCTCTCGACTCTCGTCCTACCTCTCTCAGCTCAGCTCGTCTCCGATCTATCTTCTCCGGGTCTTCTCTCCTCGTCGCTCTTCCCGCTCGTCCCACTCATCCCAGATCTCTTCATCCGGCCCCCTCTCCCTCTCTCGTCTCAACCACCGTCCCCTCTCC
>JABUQX010125694.1:0-12500 GCA_015478945.1 Trachelipus rathkii
TTCAGGAGTTGATAATTAGTAGAATAATGAGTTATTAGCCTGGGGAGTGATATTTATGGATTAGGTTATTTGTCTAGTTATACTATATAAAATTCTTGGTGTATCTAAAGATTTTTTAAATTAGATTAATATAGAGAAATTCTTTGTTAATAATATCAAATTTACAAGTCCCTTTATCGACAAAAGATTGTGTGGAGAGATAAACAGTCAAAATTCAAATCGAATGTACTATTTTGGATTTTATACTTCAATATAAATATACATAAAAGGATAGTTTCGTTAATATAAAAGTAATATGAGACAACAATGAATGCACAGTCACGATAAAATATAATATATAGAAATTGGATAATATATAATTAATAATTTTATATTTAAATATTTAATTATATATTACTATAAAAATATCACTACAAGTTTAAACCTAATTACAAACACACATAAGTTATATAAATATATTAATAAGTTATTAATAAATCATGATAAAATATAATATACTATATATTATTTAATATTGTATATATATAATATGAATTTATTAATTGATTAATATTATATTACTACTCATTTTTTAATATTTATTAATTATAATAAATTAATATATTATTAATATAATTATAATATATTAATTTATTAATATATAGAAATTAGATATTATTTATAATATCGTACTAATATACTATTATAATTATAAATTAGTAATATATAATTATATATTATTCTATAAAGAATATTACATATATAATTTATTTCTTCTGCAAACTAATTAGGGGTGGACCACATCGACCAATTTAGTTAGATTACGGATGTCTTTATCTTCAATATGTTTTATAAAAAGAACTTTTAATTTATAATAAATTATAGACCTACTACTTTACCGTTAGAAATTTCACAACTTATCGATTTTGATTAGAATATTTAAAGCGATGGATTAATATGATAGCGGTATATTTTTGTAGCTTTTCAAACTTTATCGAAGAATATTTTTTTTGAGCCATGAAAAATCTATCCTTTCTTCTAAGAGTAACATACATATGTCACTATTATTTATTTATCATTCTGTTTTATATTTATAAGTATTAATAATGGTAATTTAATAGAGTATATTTATAACGTTCACGAATCACCTTATTATATTTATACACATATTCTATTGAGTAGATAGAAGTGATTACACTCTGTAAGGTGAAATATGAATATAAATTATATAGAGCTGTTTTAACTACTGTATGGGTTACTTCAAATAGAAGTACAGTATTATAATGATCCGAACATTATGAGTAATTTTCATTCAATTTAATAATAATTTAATTGATTAAAAAATTCAACTTCTTCATATCTTAATAATAATAAGACATTTAATGGATTAAATTTATTTTAATTATTTACACATTTACTTTTTAAAGTAGCAATCAATAAATTTTAAATTTAGATATTTAATGCTAGAGATAATAATTTTTATTTGAATATTATTTTGTAATATTATTACAGTTTGAATATATTCAAAAGTATTGTTTTCAAAAATTGATCTTTCGGTAGCTTAATATATTAAAATATTTACTTTTAGTATTTTAATATTGAATTCATTAATTCTTTTAATATTTTTTATTATTATTATTATTTTATATTATCAAGATTTATATAATTTATTTATAATTTTTTTATTTTTGTAAAATTTGTTTTTTATTACTAATCATTATTTATTAATTTATTTGGTCATATAGTATTGATATTAGCCTTTAGTACGCTGTTTGCCTTCAGTTTTGTAAGTCTGGCTGTTTTTTGCATTATTATCGTCAAGTTCCATGCACTTGAGTGGAAATCTTCTTAACTTATTTTACAGAGTCTACTAGATAAGTTGCTCTATTAAATTAAGGTACACACATGTGATGTAGTAGCCGCGAGTGGACTTCAGACCATGCAATCATTACATATTATAGAAGAGAAAGAATACTCGCACAACTCATCCGTCGAGAGTGAATATAATTAATGTTTAAATGACTTTACGATTTTGATCCAAAATTTGTAAGATGACTTATTGAATATTACATATAGTTATATTTTTTACAAAAGAGTTATATATTTAATTTACAAAATTATTTATTGAAATTTTGTTTATTTAAATCGATGGATTAATAAAGATACCTACGAATTATCAATAGCGAGAAAATAGAACTTGGATTTTAATGAAATTATTCATTTTGAGTAAGTTTTTTCAAAATGATCGTAAACTGTAATATTAAATTTTAAAGTGTTTTTTAATGTTTATATTTAGTCGTTAAGTGCACAAGATGAAGAATTTGATTCTCTTCACATGGTTATACAATTTAAGGGCAGACAGGTGCTTAAGACTAATACCGGTTCTTTATCCCTTTTTGTGCTCCTTGTTAATCATCACTTTACGTCTTAGACCTAGCGTTAGATATATTATGAGGACTCCTAGAAATAGCACGAAAATCCTCATGGACAGGCTCTGGGAATAGATATTAGACGCGATGGCTTTTTGAAGGCGTAATGAATTTATAAAGCTAGTTCTAGATATTATAATATTATATTATTAACTAACAACCTTAATATATATAATAATTATTATGAAATTAATATAAATAAAAATTTAATATCAAAAAGATTTAATTTATAAAGGGGCGGACAAAAATTTCTGGTATTTATACAGCTTTTGAGGGGGCACATTTAATCACTTTTCTTTGGAAAATTTATATCCTACACACTCATTGAGAAGGCAGTTGAAATTTTTTATTTTCCAAGGAATATAGCATCCATACCTCCTCCCTACCATGCTTTCAAGGAATTTTTCATAGGGTTATCATATTTCTCTCACATATGTTCTTTTATTATACACTTACCCGACAATTAAACCTAGCTTCCAGAGATATTGGATCACTGAAATATATCTTACAGCACTTAATCTCACTTAAAATCCAAAAATCTAAACATCTACTCATATTAATGATTTGAAAGTAATACTGAGGTGGTCTAACAGACTAGCATTACGATATGTGTGAATTCGAAACCATCTATACGTTTTATTCCATATATAAGTCCTGCAAACATTAGCGAAATTATGCTCGTCGTACCTTAATCCTACGATTATTGAACTAGCCGTCAAATCAAAGGTAACGAGTAAATCACAGTTGATCATTAACGATTTTTAGGACACTACATATGACTAATATTTCCGCGCTTATGTCAAATGTATGTCATTGACAATAAAATATAAAATGAGAGTACATCTAATAATTGAATATTACATAGATATGGAAGCATGATTTTTACTTTATATTAATCTAAATGAAATATTTTCAGTGATAAATTTTCCAGACCAAAAAAATATAACAAATTTGAAATAATTTTCTGCAACAAAACTTTTAATAGAAAATCCTATCCTCAAATTAAAAGAAATTCTCAAGTGCCTGTAAATAATAAAGCTTAAAAAAAATTAATATAATAAAATACTCAGAATATATTATAAAAATCTCACATGCAAAAAAAGCTCTTCTTTTATAGTAATTTATGTATATAATATATTAGAATTATATATTTATAAGAAAATATATATATCACTGATTCGTGACCCCATTATGCCTATATATAACCTATATTAATATATTAATGAAACTTCTTACAAGCAAAAATGGATAGTTAACTTCATATCATAAAAGATAATATTAAATAAGTAAAAGATAGAATTAATTAATATATAAAGTATAGTCAAATTCAAATAATTAACTAAATTATTGTAACAAACATCTTTAATATAATAATATTAAATACCTTAATAAACAAATAAGTTATGGAATGAACTATAGAACATCAATTATAAAATTTAACTACCTTAAATATTTAAGAAATAAATTTAAATTAAATAATTTATGAGATTTCGAGATTAGTATGCACATGAGCTGACATCTATAATCTGCACTATGCGTATCAACGTTCACTTTAACACATAATATAGCCTTCTAGTCTTCGAATGCTATATACTTACTGGCCTCACTCGCGAGCATACATCCATCGCGCTCCCAGCCCCTCCCAACACAGGCATTGCCGCTCTCAGTGCCATTCCTCTTGAGCCCGGCCTCGTCTCATTCCAGGAAAAACCCCTTAAACTTCTTGACATAACTATCGCTTCCAACTTGCAAAAGGATTATTTCACTAACCCAAGCATATACACACACATGCACATTGGCCATCACGCTCATTCACCACACACATACTGTCTATATATATATAATTAAATATATACCGTGTCAACCTATTAGAGAGAATCATACGTACGGTTTCTGCCTCTCAGTCATCTCTACGACGCCTTATTAAATATTATATATATAAAGAGATACTTAGTATAAAACAATTGACTAATAATACCAATCTTAAGAAATAATACCATTATTACTATTATTATATGTATTATTATTATATATAAGATAAATTTTAAAATTATTCACTATATTGTATATTAAAAAATATAAGAGTTTAAAGAATATCTGAAAGAATATGATTTTTATATTTCGTATAGAGTTTTGATTACTATGTGCTATTTTTCTACTTATATACTCAACACACACACACATCACTAACAACATAACACACACATACTACACACACACACACAACATTATATATATATATAATATCACACACATATATATATACTATATATATATATACACAACACATACTAATATATTATTAATATGTTTATATATAACATATACTAATATATTATATATATATATTTATATATATATATAATATTATATATATTACACAATCAAATCAACCACATATAATTAGAGCGATACACACTAATTAATATTATAATATCTAATATAATATATATATAATAATATTATATATATAAGTATACATACATCAAATATTATAGTATAGTATAGTATATATAGTATATATATATATATATATATAACATCATACATATAATATATATAAATATATATATATATATATATAATATATATATATATATATATACTATAAATTATTATATCAGATATATATATATGATATATTATATACTATATAGTATCTAATATATATACGATATAGATATAGTACTATATATATATAATATAGATAAATATAATATATTAGTAATATATATATATAATATATATATATAAATATATATATATATATATATTAAAGGCATCATAACATTCGGCAATTATGCGAATGTTTTTTGTAATTACGATTACACTCTTCTATAAATATAAATAAAAAAAAATATTACTTAACACACACACATCATACTATATATTATATATATATATATATATAATATATATATTATATATTATATATCTAATATATATAGTATATATAATATAGTATATACTATATATATATGTATATAGTATATAATATAATATACTATATATATATATATATATATATATAAGTATATATTACTTTATATACTATATATATATATAATATACATATATAATATATATATAAATATATAGAAGTATATTATTTAATTACTTATATATATATTAATATATAGTATATTATATAATTATATATAAATATATATATTATATAATTTACATATATATATATATATATATATAATTTTAATGTAAAATATAATAAATTACTATAATAATTACTATATATATATCAATGAAAGTTTAAAGGCATCATAGTCATGTAAACTACATATATATATTTAAACCTAAATGAAGATTTGAATAATATGTTTACAAATCACACACATCCTCTTTAAAAATGATCTGTATAATAAGAATTATCATATTGACTGTGATGATATGCATAATACATATGTCTCTGTTGGTAATAACATATTAGAAATATAAATAATTAATTGTAACTATAATTCATATTAAATATAATATAATAGTATATAATATATATATATAATAATATATATATATATATATATATATTAATTACTATACATAACTGTACAGTAGCATATAGATTTGCTAGTAATATACCTGAGTACTAGTGAATAACTAGAGGTATACATATAGCTTAACACCTTAATAACCTACACCTAACCGAACCTAAACCTAACCTATACCCTATACATAAAATCACTGTAATACTTAACTACATACAAAAACTGGAAAATATGGTGGAACATTTTACCGATTGATATTAAACTTAAATACTAAACTATAAACCCCACCTAAAATTATATATATTATTTATCCATATATTAAATCACCAGTTATTTGAATGATAGTCAGGATATAAACAATCTAAGGCAGGTTTATTTGATAGCATATGTGCTTAATACGGCTTGTTGAGGTAGTATATGTTTGCCAATACGTATAATCCTTCAATACTATGTATGATACAGTAATGACACGTATAATTCGAAGACAAATATGCCCTATTTCAATAATAGACAATGATATACATTTCATTTTGAGATATAATGGTTCTGAGAAAAGGAAGTAACATACTTATATATTATATAATATATACTATATATATATATATTTAACATATATTATATTATATATACTTATTAAGTATATATAATATATATATATATATAATATAATAATATTATATTATATATATATCTAGATTAATATATATATATCATAAAATATATATATTAGAAAGAAATAATACCTTCCGGGGAGAGGATATGGTAATCAAGATATCTAAAAGAAGAGTATATTACGCTAATAATGCAGAATAATATGTTTCATGTATAAATGCGATAGTCATTGAGTAATACTTAACGATATTATCTATAACACAATATATATTCTACACCCAACCTATATAAATCATTAATATTATTAATATAATAATTAATTTATATACTTATATAGTTTCCATTTTAATTTTATATATATATATATATATATTATATATATATGATAATATATAATATATGCATCATCTATGAAAGAAAAGAGCTAATAGATAATAGTAGGCAGTAAGGGAATATCGGGTGCGGAATATAATTATGATAGATCTATTTAAACATTATAATTAATAGCGACCTGAATAAAAAGTAATGTCTTTTTTATACTGCAAGCAGTAATCTTCCACCTCTTTATCTTTTTAATATATTTTAGGAATCTGTAGAAACATAAGATAAGAGAATTTCATAGAATAAAGAGCGTGAACTACCTTAAATTGTTCTGTTCTATATATAACACAATTTGTTAAAGTAGCTTAGCTTATTTCTGTAACCAAAAAACCTCTGTACCTCTAAAGGAATACAACATGTAAACCTTCTATCACAGTTTAATTTTTACCAATCTAATATTTATTGTCAGTATGTACTCTATGTATAGATAAGGTATACTTATAATTTATAAGGTAAAAATATATATGTGTTAGATAATTTATATTATTGAGTTATGCATTATCAATAAAAAATATAATAACCACTACCTTTATTCTCTGCAACACATATAATATATATTTATATAAATATATATATATGAGTATATTACTATATAGTGACATTCCAGATTCACTCTGTATATGATATCAAGATGATTTGATTTGAGAGGTCAATCGGGACGAAAACAGAAATATACTATAAAGGGCATATCATAAACTTCCTCAACAAACGAAATATCCATTGAGGGGTATACGAAAGGATTTCGAGTAATTGAAGTGCGTTCTTAGAGATTAGATAAAGGGGATGAAATTATGTATTCTTTCATGCTTAAATATGGATTTTATAGCGCTTATTATTAATATTGATACAATGAAGGAGATGGTGGGATGGAACATCCATTTTCTGTTATAGCGTAGGTGGTTAGGGGCTTCCATCCACAAGTGTAAGTTACTCTATATTAACTCACAATCCTTTTTAACTTATATACTATTGTAATTAAGATTGGATGAATTTGCATTGTTCTTTTAAATCATTATCATAAAGCACGATCGTTATAACGCACTTATGTACCGGAGTTTTTTTTTGATACAATCCAGTAATATATTAGATAATATAATATATAATATAATATATATATAGTATATATATGATATATCTATATATTAAATAATATATTATATATTATAATATATTATATATATAATAGTTACTATATATTAAAATTGAGACCAAGCTTCTTATCTTATTGAACGCATAGTCTTTATAACATAATTTTCTAACAACACTATTTATGTTCCTTTAAAAGAGGTTATTTTTTTAAAGAATTTACACCTTATGGGTATAGCAGTATTCAAGGAGGGGAACTTCTCTAGGTAATTTCTACCTAGGATCCGCAATAGACATCGAGCCCAGGCCCTTGCAAAGCGACTCCGTCGCTCTTCCTATTAAACCAGGGTGTCGATTATAACACTTAGTAACTTCACAGACGTCGACCGGTTTATGATTACATTTTTTGCTTTAACATTTATCTGAACAGGGTTCATTTGATTTGTTATTACTAGGTAATAAGTATATCTTTATATATATATATAATATATATTATATATATAAATATATAATATATTATATTAATAATATATATATAATGATATTATATATAATATATATATATTATATATTATATAATACTATATATATAATACATATATATAGTATATGTATGTATATATATATATATATATATATATATATATATATATATAATTATATATATTATTATTATTTATATATATAATAGTATAGTATAAATATCAATAAATATAGTATATATTATATAATATGATACATATGATATCATATATATATAATAATATGATATACTATATATATAATAATATATATATATTATATAATATATATATAATATATATATAATATACTTATATTATTTATATATATTATATATATATATATATAATATATATAGTAGTATTATTATATATATATAGTATAATTATATTATTTATAATAGTAAGCATATACTATATATAGTATAAGTATTATATATATATATTATATAATATATATGTATATCATAGTATATATATTATATATATATATATACTATATATTGCTATATATATATCATATATATAATATATATTATAGTACATATTATATATTTATAATATATATATATAGTATATATTATAATAATATAATATATATATATATATATATATTATAGTAAGTATATATATATGTAATCTATATATAATATATATATATAACGTATAATATAATATATATATATATTATTATATATATATATATATATAAGTATATATTATATATATATATAATTGTCGTAATTTTTTTATATTTATGCCATCGCACTTTGTGGCCAGTATTTGTAAAGGGTGCAAATGTGATTGTATGGTCGCCGAGGGTTGGTCTGAAATTTGTTGTTGAGGAAATCGTCGATTGAACGCTCTGATCATCCATTTTTTTTACTATTATAGTAATAATATATCTTGTTTTCATCAAATAATTTATATTAAATTAAGAATTTATTGAATATAAACTTGCTCTGCTGGTCCGGTGTCATTTTGAACCAAAAAATTTCAAAATACAGTACCGTAGCAAAAAACTCAGAAGACTAAAATACCCTTATAATTGGGCTACGCCTTGAAATTTACAATGTTGATCCTTCTTCTAAAAAACAGTATAAATGTCTATAGGTTTGAGACTCCTGGGTTACCTGTAACTCCTAAGACATAGGTGTTAGGGGCTGTGCCCCTTTCATATATTGGTAAATTGTTGCCTACCTATATCTCTATTGTATTCATGTTCCAAACTACTATTATACCAAGTTTCAACCAACAAAGTATATATTCTGATAATATAATATTATATATATAGATAGTATAATATCTATATATATATATATATATATATAATATAATATATATATATATATAATATTATATTATAAGTATGATATATAATAATTATGTATATATATATTAATTATATGACATAATATAAATATATAATATATTATATACTATGATAGTATATTATATATATATATATCTATATATATATATATATTATAATATATATATTTTTTTTAGAAAAATATAAAAACATAGATAAAAAAATATATATATATATATAGTATTATGATAACTATATATATATATAGATATATAATAATATATAATATACTATATATATACTTATATATAGTATATATAGTATAATATATATATATGTAATATATATATATTATATATATATATATAATATATTATATATATAATGATATATTATATATATATATATACTATAATTATAATAATATATATATATATATATATATATATATATATTATATATATATATATAAGTATATATATATAATACCTGTTTATTCTCAATTTTTTTATGAAAAAAACTGATACAAGTAACCGTCATACAATTATCTTTCTTTTGCCAAAGTTTTGGAGTTTCAAATTCTCCTTAATTATACAAAAAATATGGGGCTATATATTTTGTTAATTTTTTACATTGACAGAGTTGTAGTTTCCTAATTGTAAATATATTAAACCGCTTATAAAAATAGGCGTTCAAATTTTGGAAATTTTCACTTTTGAAAATTCTCTTCCCCCTCCTCGTTAACCAGGTGCTCCATGAGTGCCAGACTTGGTTAGTATTTCAAATTGATCCTGACATGTTTTTATTAACACTGTATAACTATCATTGACCTCTTGGATCGAAAGGTCAAGATTTTTTGGGTCAAGTGAACCATGTTTTTCTATATTGAAATATCAACATAGTATAGCTCATGGTTGTCTTAGGATTCCAATTTTCATACTAAATTTTCATAATCAGAAGAAAATACTGAATATTTATCTTTAATTAAAAAAGTTATATTTATTATATAATTTCTATGGGAATGAAAATATCTCGTATCAAACATGTGATTGTTGCCAAAGATTTCTGTTGTAAACTTCTAATGATTTTTACAATAAATCTAAATTAGTTCGTTCAACAAATTTATTTATTTAAAATATAGTTTTAAATTTGCTATCTTTTGATAGTAAATTTGTAATCATAACATTAATAATTAAATTAATGTTTTTTCACTTAATCACTCGTTTCCAACCACTTTAGCATCTTCTCTATCGAGTATAAAAAGGAGTGATAGCGAGCGGCGAGCGGCGAGCATTATTCTTATAATTTACAGCACTCTCAACAAGGACTCCTTCCCTGTTTAATTTTGAATTACCCCGAGTTCAAAGAATTCTACAAGATTCATTTAATAATGCAGTATAGAGTAATATAAAGATTTTGACGAGACTTATCCTCCAGATGGGTCTCAACTTCCCTTTTTTAGAAGCATTCTCACTATCAAGGAAGTGACCTGCTGACCTTACGTAGGGCTCTAGGATTTTTTTGTTTATTGTTCCAGAGTGGAGATTTGAAAATATTCCTTCTTTAGCAGTGTTCTTAGGAAAATTTACGTAGGTAGTGTCATTTTTATTATGCCTTCTGGACAAAACCGTTGGAAATTCCCACTAACGACCATCTGGTCAGCCCTTCTTTCCTTTCAGATGTTTATAAAAAAGTCCTGTTCAGTTAGAACAGATCTTGTTGAAAGTAGGCCCACAAATTCATACATAAAGTCACAGTATTTTTTATAGATTAGTGCGTAAAGATTTGAATTGATTTCGATTTCGCCTAAGGTTATTTGATGGCTGGTTTTTATTACCAGACCAAATATCTGTGCAAATCACCTTTCAAATCACCTTTTTCTTCGTCCTAAAATTTAGGGTCCAGTTTAATGTATAGGTTTGAGAATCTGCGAGTTTTTGACTGTCTTTTAACTACTCTTTTTCGGCGAAAGCTTAAAAGTTAATATTTTCACCCACTTCTTTTAAAACAACGCCATGTACATTAATTTTTTTTTTTTTAAACATACAAACCATAAAGTCCCACTCAAAAAGTAAGCAAAAACGCTAAAAGGGAAAATTGGAAAAATAAAAGATTTTGGGAAATTTTAATATAAGGGGAATATTTAGAAAATTTCAAACTCACAGATTTGATTAAAAAATAACAATAATAAAAATAAAAAGTTAAAGAAAAGTAAGTAAAAACGCAGAAATTAAAGGAATAAAATTCATTATAGTAAATGTCTTATAGAGAAAAAATCTCATCATGGTTGAAATTAGAAATTTCAATCAAATAAAGTAGATCAAAGATTATTGCATCGTCGCTAAAAAATGAATCATTTTTTATCAAATTAGATTTAAATTACAAAGAACGTGGGAAATGAAAAGGTTGAAAATAATAGATAAATCATAAATCAAAATATTGTCAAAATTTTCATAGCGTAAAATTTGATTTTTCGGGAGCAGACTCGAAACTGAAACTTCCTATAAAATTATCTTTTAGACTCTTCCCCCTTTGAGTTTTATAGTAAAAAATCGATCTCTATATATATATCTGACGAATGGTATATATAAACTCATAAATATTTATTCAAAAATATTAAAAAATAGCTTTGATAGTTGATCGCGTGCCGAAAATTTTCGGGTCAAAATTTGACAAATGA